>QLIY01002194.1:0-21816 GCA_003260075.1 Phallusia mammillata | reverse complement strand
TTACGGACGCCAGATTATACAATACACATCGGCCGGCTTTATTGTTTCCCAAACTTTTAGCCCATTAAATCATTGTATCATGTTGCATACTTTTGTTTCTATAAAGCGTTGGGCACAAACAACAATTGTTCGTCTCTGATTTGTTGGATCCAGCAAAAACTTTTCAATGACAACTCTACCACGTTATACGACACAATGGCATTGTCAAGTCAAAATTTAAGGAGCTTAAAATAAGGGAGATGTTGTGGCCGACTTGCGGTCTGCAAGTATGGGAACACATCAACAAATAAAAATGTTGCTTTAAGACAAAATAAGCCAACACTGGTATTGATCTCAAAAATTATTAGTCGAGTATTCAAGAAATAATCTTGTCGTTTTCGTCAGCAAACAGGGAAATTTTGACAACACACCAATACAATGAGCGTCTACAAAGCATATAGCCTTGATATTAAAAGTAAATTAAGTTTCAACCCTAAATTGTTATTTAGTGCTATTTAAATCCGTTATGATTACCACAAGTGCTATGGCCATAACTTTTCCAAACAAACCAACCATTCCAACCAAGCATGTCTAAACAAACAAACTGAAAGACTAGTGCCTGACTTTCCATCAAAACTAATGTGACAAACTTGCTTCGGTAAAATAGTTCACCTACTGTTTCTTTTCACATAGCGTCACAAGTGCGTTCTTTCAAGCATTCACGAAGGCTGGCTGCTCGAATCGCTTTTTCTACGCTTCTGGATAAACTAATTAAGTGTGTCCACTGAACCGTAGTTTTAGTTTTGCGGATGCTGCATGAGTGTCATGATTCCAGTGCAACATGTAACTTTTGTAACAATTCTGCTTAGTCCCGACACACTGTTTTAAACTATACGCTGGCCTTCAAGAATATTGGACAAAAGTGCCAACTCCAAAAAACTGACAGAAGCTGAGTTTAACCACGGTCAGTCAAATAAATATTTACTTTTAATTATTTGCACAAAATCTCATTAGGCGGCTTGATAGTACAAATATACAAACGTTGTTGAAACTAGCCAGCGATTCTAATTGCGATTTATTGAACTAAAAAACATATGTTATGCCATGATTAGATATTCTACCAAAGAGCGCCACCCTGCAGGAGAAGGCGTGTAATTTTCAAGTAGATAAGTGGCGTATATAAGTCGAGACAACAGGATTATCTGTTTAGAATATAAAAACAAAATAAAAACAAGTAAATGTAAATGTGATAAAGTCTTGTGCAAAGACAATTTTGTAACAATCGAATATTTTAAAGTAAATCATTTGGTACAAATCAGTTGTACTGTTTTGACTGACCGTAGATATTAAGCAGATATATTGAAAAAATCTTGTAAGCAGCATTTAACATGGTGATATTTGTGATGCTTTTTACAAACACAAGTTTTTAAATAAAAATTTCACACGAATATTCGCACAAACAACAACGAGGCTACTATCCTAAAATTTAACCCCACGACATGCCTTTCCCGATTATAGTGGAGAAAGTCGTGCCTGCTTTTACTTTTCTTAGGCGAAAATGTAAGTAGTCCTGTGATCAGTGTCACCTGAATGCACGTAGTTTACCACTATAAGTAAGCAAGATCAAGCCATCCAACGTACTAATATAACCAGCAACTGAAAAAGCAATTTATACTCCTAGTGAAATAACGAACCTTATACCAGTTGTATTAATACCATAAAATTAACATCTTTACGCATACACTTACAGCAAATAACAAGAAAAGTATTTTGATTCAATCTTTGCTAGCAGGTTTGTGACAGTATTAGATTGGTCTGCTATAGGATTTGGTCAATGTCAAAACAATAGTCCATGAGGTATCTGCGCAAAGTTGCTTACTGCCTTGTATGTCTATTATTTATCTTTTTGCAGTTTACCCATGTACAAAAATGTAAAAAAATAAACCCTGACAATGACAAAAAGGCTAATAAAAACATGCCACTTCCATATTTTGCATCGTTCTTCAGTGAAAAAGCAACCAGCAAGTATAACCAGTGAAAAAATGAGATACAAACTACAGGAAAAAATGTACATACAACCATAAAGCGTAAAAGGTTAGATGTTCAATGGGTACATAGGGCGAAAACTGACCAACGTTAAGCTCGGGACAGTGTTTTTGTATTTTAAGAATTTGGTAAACGACAAACCCTGTGTTTTTGTGTTTCATTAAATAGGTGCAAATATATTACAGCAAAACGACTGTGAGGTGGCGCCAATGATCAAAAACCACACTTTACAGCACTAGCATAAACGCGAGAGAAGCAGGAACGTGGCCGAATGGCCAGGCGCTCCTGACTTTACACAGACATAAAAACCTGAGAGTGTCCTGGGTTCGAACCCCGTGAAAAATAAAATAAAAATAAAAGCATAAATACATGCACACAATCAGTGCAGAAGCGCGTGCTAGTGGAGGGTTCTGTTGAAGCGTACATTACGTAACAAGCACATCTACAGGGCGCAATAACAACAATAAAATGGAGACAAAATTTAATTAATAGCTGTTGTTTGCAACATAACAAAGGCGAATCATTAAAAGAATACGAATAGGAAGAAGCATACAGAAATGACAAAAATGTGTTTACAAACAGCATGGTAATTTCGTGCGAAAAAGGCAAAATCGTACAAAAGCAAACCAATTTTTGCACAACAAAACAATAAAGTGTTTCACATTAATTATTTCAAATGTGGTGTAAATTTTTTTACATCATTGTAGCTGTAAATGACAAAAATTCAATTGAAACAATTAGTTAATTTGTAACACTTAAGGTTCATAACTTGAACAGAAGAAACATTCGCACCACAAAGACGAACCAATTAAAAATAAAAATTGCAGTGGCCTTGGCGGTAAAGGGAATAAAGACGATATATGCACAAACACCAGTAAATACGCGATCATAGCAACAACAATACTCAAAAAACCGTACTGTTTAAAAACGAAAACCCAACTGTAAGTGTAATTAAGTTTGTTTCAAGCGGATTTGAAACAACACGTCAATTCAGTTTGAATCTTTATGTACCATCTGCTTTCGATACTTTCAACCAAGGTGTTCGTAACATTACGGTTGGTGATTTCCACCATGTAGTCAAACAGTATGGACGTGTATGTACACAAACTACATGCCTTGCAAAAAGTAACAAAAAAGTAACAATAACGTTTTTTTCCATGTTCCTGTCCATGCTTCTTCCGCACAAGACAAGGTTATGTCAAAGGTTGAACTATGCTTTAAGTCAGGGGTGGGCAACCTTTGTTACTGTGGGGCCAAATTCAATTGCCTAAATTAGATCGCGGGCCGCATCTATGTATAACACAAGGTGATTTTACTTTGTTGCCTACCAAATATGCTTAACTGCTAGTAAAATTCGCATTTGATTCTAACCACAAACTGCCAGGTCGCAAAAAAATAGCATCGAGCCGTTTAATCTGCTCAAAAATATACAATAGTGGGACTCGTATGCCAGTACATTTGAAATCCAAGCGTCTCTGCGGGCCGCACAACTTTTAACCCAGGGCCGCATATGGTCCGCGAGCCGCAGGTTGCTACCCCTGCTTTAACTGTTCCAAGTAAGTTTTCCGTTTACATTTAGATTAAAACGTTTCCATACGATTTTGATCTGATGAGTTTCTTTCCTGCTTCTGTAAAGTGGTTGTTCGTAACAACTAATACTTTGATTTTGTGAACGCATCGAGCTAATGTCTTTGCACTTTCATCGGTCAGTTTGTTGGAGGACAAATTTAAACGTTTCATCTAAACAACACAACAAAGAATGGGTTAATTTTAAGAAAGCTTTTTTTATGTTTACGCATACATAAATGTCACAAAATTCGTCCTAATCTTGGCTTCCCGGATTGATAGAAACCTCGGCAACTAATTATTTTACAAAAAGCTAAACAATGTGTGTACAAAATTTGGTACAAAACGTCCTGGCAATTATAAAAAGTTTGAATCACTGGAATAAACCAAAAAAGGATTAGAGACTAAAGTAAGATAACTACTAAACTTCTGCTCAAGTAAAACTTTCTCCCTTACAGGTTTTTTCAGTTGCAGCACAGATTTAGAGAGCAGACTGACTCCTTCGTTTCCAAAATTACACTGCACCAGCACTAGCTTTTTCAAGTAGGGCAGGCAACGAGCCAGAGAAGCTGCTCCTAATTCCCCAATATTGTTGTAGGAGAAGTCAAGTTTCTTCAGCTACAATGAGTGCAAGAACACATGTGAGGTAAGTAGAGCACTGGTCTTCTGCCTAGTGCAGTAATAAAAAAGACCTTTTCCTAAATTTATTAAAAATACATTGTCCTCTTTAGACAAACCTAAAAGACCAGCCCAGGCAATATTTAAACTTTATAAATTTTTATATTTGGTAAAATTTAAATGTTTTTTGGTTAAATTTTATATTACATTTTACATGCAAAAGTGCTTCCAATTTGCACACATTTAAACGTTTTATTAATATTGTTTAATTATGTTGTTTTAAATTTTTAAACTAAAAGAGTGTTTGCCAAACTATTAGTAACTTTGTTTTAGCGCAATACATATCATACAGTTCGTTTTAGTTGCAGTACAGATTCGCAGAGCACATGGACTCCATCGCTTCCGATCTCACATCTGTAAAGCACAAGCTCATCGATGTTACAAAGGCAACGAACCAATGAGGCTGCGCCCAGATCACCGATTTTGTTGAACGAGAAGGACAGCCTTTTTATCTGATGTTAAAACAAGTAGTAAATAAATCTTAAAAATGACAAAAAAGGGAAGTATTAACTAATTCATGAATTATTTTTGCCGTATAACTGGTGAGCGGTGCACACGTTGTTATATAAAAACGGTATAAAAGGATGTTTGCATCGTCATAAAGGAAAGAACAGCAACGTAAGCGTATGGGGATTTGCTGAAGAATATATACATATTTTTGCACCGGAATGTAAAATTAGTTACGTTACTTTTAGTTTTGATGTGCAACTGTGCTCACTTTAAGCAATACAACAGCAATACCAAGAAAAATACAATTCAAACAACAGCAATACCGGTTTAGCTCGGTGTTGGAGGACAAATGAAAGATTCTCGACATCATCACGGAAANGCTTTTCTATCGACTCGTGTATAGTTTTTCTTTGCTTCGTGCTGGGCCGTTTCCTTCGCACGAGCGAACATTTTTTCACAGGTAATTTCTGCACCTGTGCAAACCTCCTGTTCATCAGGAGAGTGTCCGACTTCTTGAAAATCGTCGTTAATTCGCTGGGGTTCGAGCGCTATGGAAAGGTTGACGGTCGGAATGGATCGATCGGAAAACTTAGCTATTGTGGATTCTTCGCTGACGATGGCCTTCACTCTTATCCGGAGCATCGCCTTTAATTCTGTTACAGGATCCCCAAGTTGTTGATTTGAATGAAACCTGCAGAACGTGCAAAAATGGTTAAACTTGCTTGCTGCTTAAACTACATGCAGACCTTTCACAACTACCTTTTGTTCCTACCGTACCAAACCCAACCCAAAATGGTTGAAAATACGGATGTAAAAGACTTGCTTTGATCAAGACTTGGTTCGATGTCTAGCTGCTTTGAGCTGGAAGGGCTGAGTTCAAAAAACTTCGGCAGATGTACAGGCAAGGAAGATGTAGATGTAGTAGGGAAATTAGATGTAGGCCCTTTATCACGTAAAGAATCCAACGGTGACAAGACGTGAGCCCCCCCCCCCTTTGATCAAGACTTGGTTCGATGTCTAGCTGCTTTGAGCTGGAAGGGTTGTGTTCAGAAAACTTCGGCAGATGTGCAGGCAAGGAAGATGTAGATGTAGAAGGGGAATTGGATGTAGGCCCTTTATCACGTAAGGAATCCAACGGTGACAAGACGTGTACTAGCTCATTTGTTTGCTGCGTTGTTATGTAGGGGTTTATGATATTGTAAACTGGATAGTTGTTTACTGGTCCCGAGTAGTGAATGTTTACGTCTCCCAAAACGAGTGTGCTGGTGTCCTGAACATACATTTGGTTTATTATTCTTAAAACTAAACGGAATAAACTGGCTCTTACCACGTTAAAAACAGAACTTTCGCCCATTGCGTCCGACGGCAACGGTTGTTTTGAAGGCCTTTGGGTGGGACTGGGTGGTTTAACAGTGTTACTCATTATGCAGTTGAGCCAGAATTGAAGTCCTAAGACCTTACGTTGGCTATACAACATGTATCCAACGGGAACCATTTTAAGTAAAGCAACAAAAACACCTCCCCCCCCCCTTTAACAGTGTTACTCATTATGCAGTTTAGCCAGAATTAAAGTCCTAAAACCTTACGTTGGCTATACAACATATATGCAAGGGGAAGCATTTAAAGTAAAGCAACAACAACACCTGTACTGCGGTTTCCTAATCGCATCTTGTATGACAGTTCAATAAAACATGGACCACCCGACCTTGATAGATCAAAACTTCTGCTGGGTCACCTTTTTGACACAGACAAAAACTCACCGAAAGAAAATCGACAAAGGTTTTTAGTTTAATACAATTCCGTCAATGCAACCCCTTTGTTCTATTAATTTGTATTATGATGTGATACCACTTGTGAGGCCGCTGGACCCCCCCCCCGACGCAAACGGCGACAAGTGAGCTAGCTCATTTGTTTGCTCCGTTGTTATGTATGGGTTTATGATATTGTAAACTGGACCGTTGTATACTGTTCCCGATGTGTGAATGTTTATGTCTCCCAAAATGAGTGTGTTGGTTTTCTGAACATACACTTGGTTTATTATTCTTAAAAGTAAACGGAATAAACCGGCTCTTACCACGTTTAAAACAGAACTTTCGCCCTTTGCGTCCGACGGCAACGGTTGTTTTGAAGGTCTTTGGGTGGGACTGGGTGGTTTAACAGTGTTACTCATTATGCAGTTTAGCCAGAATTAAAGTCCTAAGACCTTACGTTGGCTATACAACATGTATGCAACGGGAAGCATTTTAAGTAAAGCAACAAAAACACCTGTACTGCGGTTTCCTAATCGCATCTTCTATGACAGTTCAATAAAACATTGACCACCCGACCTTGATAGATCAAAACTTCAGCTGGGTCACCTTTTTGACACAGACAAAAACTCACCGAAAGAAAATCGACAAAGGTTTTTAGTTTAATACAATTCCGTAAATGCAACCTCTTTGTTCTATTGATTTGTATTATGATGTGGTACCACTTGTGAGGCAGCTGAATTACGGACGCCAGATTATACAACACACATCGGCCGGCTCTATTGTTTCCCAAACTTTTAGCCAATTAAATCATTGTATCATGTTGCATACTTTTGTTTCTAAAAACGTTGGGCACAAAGATCAATTGTTCGTCACTGATTTGTTGTAACCAACAAAAACTTTTCAAAGACAACTCTACCACGTTATACGACACAATGGCATTGCCAAGTCAAAATTTAAGGGGCTTAAAATAAGGGAAATGTTGTGACCGACTTGCGGCCTGCAAGTATGGGAACACATCAACAAATAAAAATGTTGCTTTAAGACAAGATAAGCCAACACTGGTATTGATCTCAAAAATTATTAGTCGAGTATTCAAGAAATAATATCGTCGTTTTTGTCAGCAAACAGGAAATTTTGACAACACACAAATACAATAAGCGTTTACACACATATACCCTTGGAATTAAAAGTAAATTAAGTTTCAACCCCAGTTTGTTATTTATAACAAATGCAACACAAAAAATACGTTATGATTACCCCAAGTGCTGTGACCATAACTTTTCCAACAAAGTATGTTTAAAATACCTGAAAGTGTAGTTCTAACGCTCAGACACTTGCAAAGACCCCCCCCCCAAAGTAAATTAAGTTTCAACCCCAGTTTGTTATTTATAACAAATGCAAGACAAAAAATACGTTATGATTACCCCGAGTGCTGTGGCCATAACTTTTCCAACAAAGTATGTCTAAAATACCTGAAAGTGTAGTTCTAACGTTCAGACACTTGCAAAAGTATCAACCAAGTCGTGACTCTAGCATGGCAAAACAAGAAAAGAAGCAAACTTACTTTCCGTCAAAGGTAAAGTGACTTACTTCGGTAAAATATTTCACCTACTGTATCTATTCACATAGCGTCACAAGTGCGTTCTTTCAAGCATTCATGAAAGCAGGCTGTTTGAAAGGCTTTTCCTACGCATCCAAATAGCTACTATTCGATGGACAATTCGAGTGTGTCCACGCCCCCCCCCCCTACTGTATCTATTCACATAGCGTCACAAGTGCGTTCTTTCAAGCATTTATGAAAGCAGGCTGTTTGAAAGGCTTTTCCTACGCTTCCAAATAGCTACTATTGGATGGGCAATTCATCAAGTATGTCCGCTCTATGGGCTCCAATCTTGAACAAAATATAAAACTGTAGAGACAAAATGAATAAAGCCATCGAAACATAAGCTGGATGTAAACTACGACATTGCAAATATTTAAATGTTGCCTTTTGAAATGATGTTAAAAGCTGTTTCAACGATTCCTGCTTAGAAGTGGTAGGCTACTATCAACCCTAATGTAATCCACTTTTCTGCGGAGATTTTATGCCATTGGTTACATATTTTACTCATGACCGCCACCCTACAGGAGAAGACGTGTAATTTTTACCCCCCCCCCTATGGGCTCCAATCTTGAACAAAATATAAAACTGTAGAGACAAAATGATCAAAGCCATCGAAACATAAGCTAGTGTTAAGCTAAGACATTGCAAATATTTAAATGTTGCCTTTAGAAAAAGCTGTTTCAACGATTCCTGCTTAGAAGTGGTAGCCCACTATCAACCCTCATGTAATCCACTTTTCTGCGGAGATGTTATGCCATGGGTTACATATTTTACTCGTGAGCGCCACCCTGCAGGAGAAGACGTGTAATTTTTTTGTAGTTAAGTGGCGTATAAGAGTCGAAACAACAGGACTATTGTTTAGGACCTGTTAAACATAAATGAGTATTACAGAATAAACGACTTTCCTTCCCCCCCCCCCCACTGGTATTGATCTCAAAAATTATTAGTCGAGTATTCAAGAAATAATCTTGTCGTTTTCGTCAGCAAACAGGGAAATTTTGACAACACACCAATACAATGAGCGTCTACAAAGCATATAGCCTTGATATTAAAAGTAAATTAAGTTTCAACCCTAAATTGTTATTTAGTGCTATTTAAATCCGTTATGATTACCACAAGTGCTATGGCCATAACTTTTCCAAACAAACCAACCATTCCAACCAAGCATGTCTAAACAAACAAACTGAAAGACTAGTGCCTGACTTTCCATCAAAACTAATGTGACAAACTTGCTTCGGTAAAATAGTTCACCTACTGTTTCTTTTCACATAGCGTCACAAGTGCGTTCTTTCAAGCATTCACGAAGGCTGGCTGCTCGAATCGCTTTTTCTACGCTTCTGGATAAACTAATTAAGTGTGTCCACTGAACCGTAGTTTTAGTTTTGCGGATGCTGCATGAGTGTCATGATTCCAGTGCAACATGTAACTTTTGTAACAATTCTGCTTAGTCCCGACACACTGTTTTAAACTATACGCTGGCCTTCAAGAATATTGGACAAAAGTGCCAACTCCAAAAAACTGACAGAAGCTGAGTTTAACCACGGTCAGTCAAATAAATATTTACTTTTAATTATTTGCACAAAATCTCATTAGGCGGCTTGATAGTACAAATATACAAACGTTGTTGAAACTAGCCAGCGATTCTAATTGCGATTTATTGAACTAAAAAACATATGTTATGCCATGATTAGATATTCTACCAAAGAGCGCCACCCTGCAGGAGAAGGCGTGTAATTTTCAAGTAGATAAGTGGCGTATATAAGTCGAGACAACAGGATTATCTGTTTAGAATATAAAAACAAAATAAAAACAAGTAAATGTAAATGTGATAAAGTCTTGTGCAAAGACAATTTTGTAACAATCGAATATTTTAAAGTAAATCATTTGGTACAAATCAGTTGTACTGTTTTGACTGACCGTAGATATTAAGCAGATATATTGAAAAAATCTTGTAAGCAGCATTTAACATGGTGATATTTGTGATGCTTTTTACAAACACAAGTTTTTAAATAAAAATTTCACACGAATATTCGCACAAACAACAACGAGGCTACTATCCTAAAATTTAACCCCACGACATGCCTTTCCCGATTATAGTGGAGAAAGTCGTGCCTGCTTTTACTTTTCTTAGGCGAAAATGTAAGTAGTCCTGTGATCAGTGTCACCTGAATGCACGTAGTTTACCACTATAAGTAAGCAAGATCAAGCCATCCAACGTACTAATATAACCAGCAACTGAAAAAGCAATTTATACTCCTAGTGAAATAACGAACCTTATACCAGTTGTATTAATACCATAAAATTAACATCTTTACGCATACACTTACAGCAAATAACAAGAAAAGTATTTTGATTCAATCTTTGCTAGCAGGTTTGTGACAGTATTAGATTGGTCTGCTATAGGATTTGGTCAATGTCAAAACAATAGTCCATGAGGTATCTGCGCAAAGTTGCTTACTGCCTTGTATGTCTATTATTTATCTTTTTGCAGTTTACCCATGTACAAAAATGTAAAAAAATAAACCCTGACAATGACAAAAAGGCTAATAAAAACATGCCACTTCCATATTTTGCATCGTTCTTCAGTGAAAAAGCAACCAGCAAGTATAACCAGTGAAAAAATGAGATACAAACTACAGGAAAAAATGTACATACAACCATAAAGCGTAAAAGGTTAGATGTTCAATGGGTACATAGGGCGAAAACTGACCAACGTTAAGCTCGGGACAGTGTTTTTGTATTTTAAGAATTTGGTAAACGACAAACCCTGTGTTTTTGTGTTTCATTAAATAGGTGCAAATATATTACAGCAAAACGACTGTGAGGTGGCGCCAATGATCAAAAACCACACTTTACAGCACTAGCATAAACGCGAGAGAAGCAGGAACGTGGCCGAATGGCCAGGCGCTCCTGACTTTACACAGACATAAAAACCTGAGAGTGTCCTGGGTTCGAACCCCGTGAAAAATAAAATAAAAATAAAAGCATAAATACATGCACACAATCAGTGCAGAAGCGCGTGCTAGTGGAGGGTTCTGTTGAAGCGTACATTACGTAACAAGCACATCTACAGGGCGCAATAACAACAATAAAATGGAGACAAAATTTAATTAATAGCTGTTGTTTGCAACATAACAAAGGCGAATCATTAAAAGAATACGAATAGGAAGAAGCATACAGAAATGACAAAAATGTGTTTACAAACAGCATGGTAATTTCGTGCGAAAAAGGCAAAATCGTACAAAAGCAAACCAATTTTTGCACAACAAAACAATAAAGTGTTTCACATTAATTATTTCAAATGTGGTGTAAATTTTTTTACATCATTGTAGCTGTAAATGACAAAAATTCAATTGAAACAATTAGTTAATTTGTAACACTTAAGGTTCATAACTTGAACAGAAGAAACATTCGCACCACAAAGACGAACCAATTAAAAATAAAAATTGCAGTGGCCTTGGCGGTAAAGGGAATAAAGACGATATATGCACAAACACCAGTAAATACGCGATCATAGCAACAACAATACTCAAAAAACCGTACTGTTTAAAAACGAAAACCCAACTGTAAGTGTAATTAAGTTTGTTTCAAGCGGATTTGAAACAACACGTCAATTCAGTTTGAATCTTTATGTACCATCTGCTTTCGATACTTTCAACCAAGGTGTTCGTAACATTACGGTTGGTGATTTCCACCATGTAGTCAAACAGTATGGACGTGTATGTACACAAACTACATGCCTTGCAAAAAGTAACAAAAAAGTAACAATAACGTTTTTTTCCATGTTCCTGTCCATGCTTCTTCCGCACAAGACAAGGTTATGTCAAAGGTTGAACTATGCTTTAAGTCAGGGGTGGGCAACCTTTGTTACTGTGGGGCCAAATTCAATTGCCTAAATTAGATCGCGGGCCGCATCTATGTATAACACAAGGTGATTTTACTTTGTTGCCTACCAAATATGCTTAACTGCTAGTAAAATTCGCATTTGATTCTAACCACAAACTGCCAGGTCGCAAAAAAATAGCATCGAGCCGTTTAATCTGCTCAAAAATATACAATAGTGGGACTCGTATGCCAGTACATTTGAAATCCAAGCGTCTCTGCGGGCCGCACAACTTTTAACCCAGGGCCGCATATGGTCCGCGAGCCGCAGGTTGCTACCCCTGCTTTAACTGTTCCAAGTAAGTTTTCCGTTTACATTTAGATTAAAACGTTTCCATACGATTTTGATCTGATGAGTTTCTTTCCTGCTTCTGTAAAGTGGTTGTTCGTAACAACTAATACTTTGATTTTGTGAACGCATCGAGCTAATGTCTTTGCACTTTCATCGGTCAGTTTGTTGGAGGACAAATTTAAACGTTTCATCTAAACAACACAACAAAGAATGGGTTAATTTTAAGAAAGCTTTTTTTATGTTTACGCATACATAAATGTCACAAAATTCGTCCTAATCTTGGCTTCCCGGATTGATAGAAACCTCGGCAACTAATTATTTTACAAAAAGCTAAACAATGTGTGTACAAAATTTGGTACAAAACGTCCTGGCAATTATAAAAAGTTTGAATCACTGGAATAAACCAAAAAAGGATTAGAGACTAAAGTAAGATAACTACTAAACTTCTGCTCAAGTAAAACTTTCTCCCTTACAGGTTTTTTCAGTTGCAGCACAGATTTAGAGAGCAGACTGACTCCTTCGTTTCCAAAATTACACTGCACCAGCACTAGCTTTTTCAAGTAGGGCAGGCAACGAGCCAGAGAAGCTGCTCCTAATTCCCCAATATTGTTGTAGGAGAAGTCAAGTTTCTTCAGCTACAATGAGTGCAAGAACACATGTGAGGTAAGTAGAGCACTGGTCTTCTGCCTAGTGCAGTAATAAAAAAGACCTTTTCCTAAATTTATTAAAAATACATTGTCCTCTTTAGACAAACCTAAAAGACCAGCCCAGGCAATATTTAAACTTTATAAATTTTTATATTTGGTAAAATTTAAATGTTTTTTGGTTAAATTTTATATTACATTTTACATGCAAAAGTGCTTCCAATTTGCACACATTTAAACGTTTTATTAATATTGTTTAATTATGTTGTTTTAAATTTTTAAACTAAAAGAGTGTTTGCCAAACTATTAGTAACTTTGTTTTAGCGCAATACCCCCCCCCCCCCCCCCCCCCCCCCCCCCCCCCCCCCCCCCCCCCCCCCCCCCCCCCCCCCCACAGTTCGTTTTAGTTGCAGTACAGATTCGCAGAGCACATGGACTCCATCGCTTCCGATCTCACATCTGTAAAGCACAAGCTCATCGATGTTACAAAGGCAACGAACCAATGAGGCTGCGCCCAGATCACCGATTTTGTTGAACGAGAAGGACAGCCTTTTTATCTGATGTTAAAACAAGTAGTAAATAAATCTTAAAAATGACAAAAAAGGGAAGTATTAACTAATTCATGAATTATTTTTGCCGTATAACTGGTGAGCGGTGCACACGTTGTTATATAAAAACGGTATAAAAGGATGTTTGCATCGTCATAAAGGAAAGAACAGCAACGTAAGCGTATGGGGATTTGCTGAAGAATATATACATATTTTTGCACCGGAATGTAAAATTAGTTACGTTACTTTTAGTTTTGATGTGCAACTGTGCTCACTTTAAGCAATACAACAGCAATACCAAGAAAAATACAATTCAAACAACAGCAATACCGGTTTAGCTCGGTGTTGGAGGACAAATGAAAGATTCTCGACATCATCACGGAAAAGAGGAGAATGATTATTGAAGTACATTTCTTTCGAAAGTCGAAAGGCCAAGGACGAAGCTGTTTCTGGATCCTTCATCTCATGGGCCCAGCAGTAAACTTGCATGACTTTATGTCTAATGGGATTTGTGTTCGAAGTGAGGAATTCCGTAAGCCATTTTTTCTTCTTTGACCATTCTTCACTGGAACTTGAGGGAACAAGCGACTTTAGTTTGTTGAAAACCCAAGAATCGCAGATGCCAAAGACAAACTTGGACACAACTGTCCATCTGTCTTCTGTAAGTTTTTTTTGTTGCTGCTTAAATTTCTCAAAAGGCATGACAATCATCATGTAGAACGCGACAAAAAACTCTTGCCAGGTAGGGTGAGAGAAGTATCTTACCTTTTGTCCACGTAGTATTGTCAGTTTAAGATTTACTTGCTTTGTCACTGATGTGTTGAGGAAGGCATCGGCTGTGCCCCCCCCCCCCCCCCCCCCCCCCCCCCCCCCCCCCCCCCCCCCAAGGTCTGATTCCAGCATTTTGAAAGACCGCATCATCAAATAGCGTGTTTCTCTTGAGAAATGCATCCCAGGCCATTTCGGCCAATATGTCTAATTCGCATTCTTGACCCTTCAGATGATCTATTGTTACGTATTGGCTACAAGTGAAAGCAACAACTCGTGTAACTGAAACATACTGAATACTATCATCGTAATTCATGAGGTAATTGAGTGTTAATATAAAATCGACAGGAACATAACAGTATGCAAATACGTTGCTGTTTTGGTCCAGCTTTTGGTGTATAGCATTATATTTGTTTCCACATATCTGACGTCCGAGTTTATTTTGTGATGCAGTTGTTAAACCAAGTATCTGGACTACGAACTTGGGTCGGTATGAAGGATGGAGCTTGTATAGATGAGCAGGTCGTGATGTAAAGATCTTTCGAGCATGTGGAAGCAAGTTTCCTCCAGCTAAATGCTTCAAGTAACTTTCTGCACTATTTTTTGCTTCCAGTAGTGGTTTTGAAACCAAACTAGAAAATGATCCAAAAGCTGCCTCATCTAAACCATCGACGATTATTAAAACATTGGGATCACTGCAAATGACAGCAAGAATACTGGCTGCCTCATTAGGTGTGCAGTTCCAATCCGATAGTATTGTGGAAATGAGAAACTGAAGTAGAGTCATTTCCGCCGTGAAGTTAAGGAGCCTGACCACAATGTAAAAGATAAATGATACACTTCCACATAACTGTCCATGTAAGGCTTGTAGCGCCCATTTTTTAGCTGAGGTGGTTTTTCCTATCCCAGCTTGTCCAGCCA
This sequence comes from Phallusia mammillata, assembly GCA_003260075.1. Taxonomy (NCBI): domain Eukaryota; kingdom Metazoa; phylum Chordata; class Ascidiacea; order Phlebobranchia; family Ascidiidae; genus Phallusia; species Phallusia mammillata. Next base: position 6,688 of record QLIY01002194.1, on the reverse strand, counting down.
CACCAACCACATTTCCATGTTTTTCAATGTAGTTTTGCTTTGCTTTCTCATTATCGGGTTTGAATTTTTTCTCAGCTTCTTGTTGTGCAGATTTTTTTGCACGAGGAAACATTTCTTCACTGGTAATGTCACTTTCTGGTCTTTTGTAAATTTCATCTCTCCGCTGGGAATGTCCTTCTGCATGAAACTCGTCGTCAATTTGTTGTGGTTTGCTTGTTAAGGCAACGGGGACGGGTTCTATAGCTTGGTCTAAAAACTCAGCTAGTGATGATTCTTCACTGGCAGTAGCTTTGACTTCTTCCGTTAGTAGAGACTTTAGTTGTTCACCTAAACAAAAAATATTTTGTGAAACACTATATGCATCACGTCAGTGTAAACTGTAAACCATGCAATGTTGCATATTAAAAGAGATTTGTATTTCTACTAATATCAAACAAAACCTGTCCTTACATTTTTTATTTCCAGTAATTTGTGTTTTTTCCTCATGCTGACTTGCTGGAGTCTGGGCTGAACTAGATCGGCTTGTAGCAGTCCCAGGTTGTGTTGCAGTGGAAAGGAAGATTTCTGGTTCCGTATCAAGTGATGAAGTCGGTTGGCTGCGGCATGTACGTGGTTGGTGTGATGTGGACGGAGTTTCATTAAATAACTTTGGCGAGGTTTCTTTCTTCAAAAGAGCTGGTGCAGGTGGTTGTGTTGAAGTGTGAGGTCTTTCATATGTTGGTTGCTGAATTAAGTTATAATGTTGATGATGGTGGTAATAGTTGTGTTGATAAATTTGTACTGGTGCGTTGTACACCGGCCCAGTTGTGTGGGTAATTATGTCTCCGAACTGTGGCGTATCTACTCTCTCCTGCAAACACAAAACATGTTAAAACTTACAACTGTATTATGTCTAAAATTCCTACCATGTTTATCACTGCATTTTCTTTATTGCCTGGACACATTTGAGAAGGATGTGGTTGTGGTACAACATTCCTTGATTGTTGTGGTGATCCGGGCTGGCGTTCAACATTACCAAATTGTTGGGATAAGGGAACAACGTTACTGGATTGTCGTGGTTCAAATTCTCCAGATACCTGTGGCAGTGTGGTTGGGTTTTCTGCATCACCCAGTTCTTGTGTCGAGTTGGGTTGGTCTTGGTCTTGTAGATTTGGCGAAACAGTGGGAATGTTTTTTTCGTTTTCAGGCTGGTTTTCTGCCATGCTTTCAGGCACAGCACATTGTTTTCATGTAAATAGCCGATTGTTAGACAAGATGAACCTCCTGTAGTAAAAAATACATGTATTGATTATTTTTATACAATTCTCGTTACACAGCAATGGCTGAAAAAGGCATTTCGTTGTGTTAACAAACTTTGGGGGGGGGGGGGGGGGGGGGGGGGGGGGGGGGGGGGGGGGGGGGGGGGGGGGGGGGGGGGGGGGGGGGGGGGGGGGGGATGCAAGCATGACGGAAATACAGATACTTAACTACTGGTTTAGCTGCTCGTTAAAAGTATTGTACAGTGGGTTGTAAAACAGATAATAAAATATATAAAATATTGTTAGACATTATAACTCCTGACCTAAGTCTATTATTCAAGCTGATCAAACTGTCTGGGTCGCTGCGTAAACAAAGCGACACATATACATAAAACGAAAAGGTGGTAAAAGTGGGCGTATCACAAACACACCAACCAAAAGTTTTTGTATTTCTCTTTTAATAACAACCTGTGCCCGTTGACAAACTTTACCGGCCTAATTTATACATTCGTCACTGCGATTTTTAAAAGGAAACAACTACTGTACAAGCAAAGTTAAACAATAACTGTGACAACATAATAAACAAAGTAGAGAGTTTCCAAATCTTACATCACAAATTTACTTTGATGTACCCAAATGTAATCAATTATATTTGCACGGTAAACAAAAACATTGTCATGCTTCGAGTCTATCAACCAAATTGCAAATTAAAAGTTCGTATTTTACCACATGTCAAAACAAAATAGAAGTGAATGAACAAGAAATGTGTACAACTCTCGAATTTCAACACTCTGATTTAGGACGCCAAAATTTCCACGCAGTTCGTCACTTAACGACGCAAATATTTACAAAACAACCGGACTTTTGCTCCGGCGAGACGTCGCAAAACTACGTTAAGTTACTGTCAAGTGACGCGCTACGTTGAATGATACGGTGTTGTACTAAACCACTTCAAGCATGATTAGCAAATATTTACGACAAACTTTAACGACAAACAAAACGAACGCCCATTACCTAGATTCTTACTTGGTTCGCGATGTCGCCTATCCTGCGTCGCAAATACCGCACCCAACCATCGCCAAACAAAATTGTGACATCAGAATCACTTTAACAAGGACGGGAAAAGACACGGCATTTTAACTTTGCTTGATAAAATGTTCAATTCGCTTTCAACAACCAGTAAGAATGAAATTATGAAAAACTGAAAACTTTTACATATCGAGTCTTTAAAATGAGTACGCAAGTTTGCGAAAATATACAAGGAAAAAATGTCTATGACTAATTTTCTTTAGCGACTTAAATAATGTATGTAATTAAATATTAAAAAAAATTAAAAACATAGTAAAATGATATCTTAATACATCACCACCCGGAACAACCTACACAACGTTAAATTTTATGGGGCGCAACAAAACACATTTGGTGGGTAATGGCTGAACGCGCTGCAGTTACACAGTATAATAAAACGTTAAGCTTAAGACTACACCTCAACAAATAATACACCGGTATGCTTTGAACGCACAATACACTATTTTGTAAACGCAAAACACTTTTCGATGCAATTTAAACAAAATGTAACAGCCCCCAAAACTTATCACGAACAACACAAGTGTAAATACATAATCATCAACAATCTTGATGTTGACCACATATACTCGTACAAACCATTAGTTTTCCACACCTGTCACGTGTGAAAAAAAACACCCAACAAAAAAGAACAACAACGTTTTCCTTTGATAACGTCCAGTGTTTGTTTCGCCTTCAGTTGAGTTTGCGAACAACAAATTTACTGATAATTTATCTGATAAACACAAAAAAGCGCCTGTTCTTGAATAAACACAGGTAACAAATGTGTGCGACATCTCTGTTGCTATAGCACGGTATATCATGGAACAAGCAGTGACATGCTTGTTGGGTAGACTTTCTATTTGAACGAACCAAACCTGTTGTTTTGACAACGAATTGATAAAAACCACTGTAATTACGGGAAACGGGACTGGTTGCTGATAAAACTAACACCAGATAGTTGGTGACGCTATGCCATCACACATGTGCAGTGTTGTCAGCTAGCAAGTAAAAATGCAATGTAAAATAGCTTTCCAAAAATGCACTCAAGCGTGTTAGCAGCGCGAATAAGCACGGGTGGTCTTTGTCACAATGTTTCAAATTATTGTTACTTTATCAATACTGTTAACCTAATCAATTTAATTTATTTGCCACCACGCTTAACATTTTTAAATTTGTGGTTATGCTCACTCGCGTATATTTACTTGAAAAACAATCACAACAAAAAAAAGTTTATGTTAAACACAAACATGAGACATTTGCACACTTTCTCAAAATTCTAAATTCCAAATAACTGTTTAAGATAAGCCAGGGGTAAATGCAAACATGACAGCCACACTACACCCACCGTGCCTACCTGAAAGAAAATTGAGCTTCTTCTACTAACCATCAGCATTAATAAAATCTCAGTTAGAACAAAAACGTGTTTTGAAGAAAACAATTCACACAATGTCATAACAATAAGTGTAACGCTGTATTGATCAAATTAACTGCCCTTTAGTCCCACCAAGTGGTAAAATTTAAATGCAAATGAGATCACAACTGGTGATAGGCGATGAGGCGTCGTACGCAACACGAATCCGCTGACGCAAAATAGCATTCAAGCGTGTCAGCGACGCTACTAATCACGGGTGGTTTTGGTTGTGTTCACTTGCGGTGCACATTTAACAAAATACGTTAGTTACGCAAAAAACAATCCAAGTCTAACGTGGGACATTTGATTATTCAAAAACGTTTTCTAAAATAAAAATTGCATGTAATTGATAAACGACACATCGTTAAAAAGGTGTGGGGCAAAGCAGAGAAGACAGCGACTTTACATCTACTATCTTTACCTGCACGTAAATAGCGCCTTTTCTCTGACAGTCTGTAATTCAAATACACCATATATGTCGTCAAACTTCATCGTTACAGAGCTGATTCGAAAATGGTGTTTTACCAACAACAAGCGACAGAATACTTACAAGTTCTTACATGTGAATCACTCCAACATAATCGACTCTGCCCGTTGTTCCAATACACACATACCAAGCGCAAATGGGCGGCTTGTTATGTGAGCTGATTTTTTCGGGTTTTTTTTAGGTTATGTTGACAGCTTATTTTCCTTATTACATATTTTATATACATGACATAAATTGATGTTTCAAGAGGCATACGATGTATTGAATTTGTTTTATTGATCTCGAGTGCCACCCTGCAGTAGCGAAAGTTTAGATCTAGCAGTGTCAAAGAGTCTAGAATTGTTTACCGTTTACCCTCAAGCAGACGATATAGCCAATATTTAAACACGGTCTGCCTAGCACAATTAGAGGATATATAGAAAAATTAAGGATTATATTTAGTTTTAACCTACCACATGAAAGCACATGTTTTTGTGGGCCTGCCTCAGTCACAATAAGGGCATACACCTTTGTAAACAACACATTTGCTACGAAATAGGTTTGAATAGGAATAAGTACGCTACATGCCGGGCTTTAAGCAAATCTGTTTATTATCACACATAAGTTGATTGTAGTGGATAAAGCAGTAAACACACCTGATGGTAATTCTTATGCAAAGTTCCACAAAAGAACCATTATCAGTGATATCTGTCACAAATTTGGTTCATCATAAAACTTCTATAAGTTTTTACATTTTCAATTTTTTCTTCCATCAAATATTTTTTTAATATGTGATTTATTGCAGTACATACGAGCGCTACGTGGGCAAAATGAAAAACGGNCCCCCCCCCCCCCCCCCCCCCCCCCCCCCCCCCCCCCCCCCCCCCCCCCCCCCCCCCCCCCCCCCCCCCCCCCCCCCCCCCCCCCCCCCCCCCCCCCCCCCCCCCCCCCCCCCCCCCCCCCCCCCCCCCCCCCCCCCCCCCCCCCCCCCCCCCCCCCCCCCCCCCCCCCCCCCCCCCCCCCCCCCCCCCCCCCCCCCCCCCCCCCCCCCCCCCCCCCCCCCCCCCCCCCCCCCCCCCCCCCCCCCCCCCCCCCCCCCCCCCCCCCCCCCCCCCCCCCCCCCCCCCCCCCCCCCCCCCCCCCCCCCCCCCCCCCCCCCCCCCCCCCCCCCCCCCCCCCCCCCCCCCCCCCCCCCCCCCCCCCCCCCCCCCCCCCCCCCCCCCCCCCCCCCCCCCCCCCCCCCCCCCCCCCCCCCCCCCCCCCCCCCCCCCCCCCCCCCCCCCCCCCCCCCCCCCCCCCCCCCCCCCCCCCCCCCCCCCCCCCCCCCCCCCCCCCCCCCCCCCCCCCCCCCCCCCCCCCCCCCCCCCCCCCCCCCCCCCCCCCCCCCCCCCCCCCCCCCCCCCCCCCCCCCCCCCCCCCCCCCCCCCCCCCCCCCCCCCCCCCCCCCCCCCCCCCCCCCCCCCCCCCCCCCCCCCCCCCCCCCCCCCCCCCCCCCCCCCCCCCCCCCCCCCCCCCCCCCCCCCCCCCCCCCCCCCCCCCCCCCCCCCCCCCCCCCCCCCCCCCCCCCCCCCCCCCCCCCCCCCCCCCCCCCCCCCCCCCCCCCCCCCCCCCCCCCCCCCCCCCCCCCCCCCCCCCCCCCCCCCCCCCCCCCCCCCCCCCCCCCCCCCCCCCCCCCCCCCCCCCCCCCCCCCCCCCCCCCCCCCCCCCCCCCCCCCCCCCCCCCCCCCCCCCCCCCCCCCCCCCCCCCCCCCCCCCCCCCCCCCCCCCCCCCCCCCCCCCCCCCCCCCCCCCCCCCCCCCCCCCCCCCCCCCCCCCCCCCCCCCCCCCCCCCCCCCCCCCCCCCCCCCCCCCCCCCCCCCCCCCCCCCCCCCCCCCCCCCCCCCCCCCCCCCCCCCCCCCCCCCCCCCCCCCCCCCCCCCCCCCCCCCCCCCCCCCCCCCCCCCCCCCCCCCCCCCCCCCCCCCCCCCCCCCCCCCCCCCCCCAAAAACATTGAAAAAAGCATTGCCCCCCCCCCCCCCCCCCCCCCCCCCCCCCCCCCCCCCCCCCCCCCCCGATTTATTTTTAAAAAAATATTTAAAGATTGAAATTTGAAAACCAAAAAATGTTTGTGTTTTTGTCGTGACATGATGAAACAAAATGGGGACTTTTTTGTAGTTTGTTTTTCTTATTTCCTCTTGTTTGGTGATTGTTTTGTTTTCCTGTTAATGTTTTCCTGTTAACGTTCTTGTTATAGGCTATAACTTGTCAAGTTTGTTTTTGTTTGCCTCCTCTGTTTTGAGTATCGCATTATTGATGTTAAATTGATTCGATGTAGCGTCTGACGCATATTATTAGTAACAAATCGGTTAATTTTTTTACAACCTGAGCTATATAAACGCAGTTATAGGTCATAGTTATACGTCAACTGTCGTGTGTGCTGATTGTGTCATTCGCAGAAATGGGAAATGCAATGTGCAGCATGTTGGTAACATTACAGCTTGTTACAATTGGTCAGTTTTTATGTGG
>QLIY01002193.1:0-21820 GCA_003260075.1 Phallusia mammillata | reverse complement strand
ATAGTCTATTGAACCATCAAGAGCTACAAACACTTCTACAGCCTTTTCAAGTTGTTCAGTCAACACAACCAAACCTATACCATTGAAAAAAAAAACATTATTGTTACTTGTTTTGGGATAAAGAAATTGTAGTGTCAGTCTAACTATGAAGTCCAAGTGCAAAATCCAAATGATAAATTAAAAAAAAAACATAAAATGCAAGCAGTGATTTTGGTCAATAAACTCAAATTAGCAACCATGTCAATTAGACTTAAAATGCAGTATCACATTACTTCTTACCACATTCCCAAGTCCATATTTGTATGGAAAATTGTATATATGGTTGGACACACCAGAAGGAAGTTGTACAGTTTTCTGCTCTCGAATTCGATGAGTATTCCACACCACACTAACAAAAATATCCAGTTGGTTTTGAATTATTGGCACCACCATCAAATATGACAACAACATTCTGCAATAACCAAGAAAAAAGAAACAGTTTTCAAACTTAACTTTGAATTCCCTAGATAATGTGCACCTGTGCTCAATGATCATACTGGTGTTCAGCCTCCAGTTTGCATAACTGGATTTTAAAATACTGTTCTAATATTTCATGGAACTCTTTCCACCAATCAGAAATATTTTTTATTCAATAAAATTTTGTAATTATTTTTGTTTATTTGTAATTTTTTGTTAATTATTTTTATTTTTTGAGTGACAGCTGTCGGCCACCATACCCTAGAGCAGGGGTCTCCAACACGCGGCCCGGGGGGGGGGTGGGCGTTTTTTCTGCCCAATTGGGCTGGTTTTTGACATTGAATGGCGGTTTGGGCTAGTTTTGGCAATTAGAGTGGCGGTTTTGAAAATTTGACCTGGCTAGTGGCTACACCGCCTTTCATTTATGCCCCACATAGTTACTGTCTAATTCCAAGCCCACACAACGGCCACACGTTCCTATAACACATTATGTATTACACTTTATGTTCTGGTGTATTGCAAAATCTAACCAGTATGACTGGCAAACTGGTGTTTAAGAAAACAAAATACATCTGTACAATTTGAAACATCAATCTGCAGTGGATTCGGAATTACTGATGCACATTTAAGTCTGAATTATTCTGACAAATAGTCTATTTGACCATCAAGAGCTCCAGACACTTCTATAGCCTTTTCAAGTTGTTCAGTCAACACAACCAAACCTATACCACTGAAAAAAAAAAACATTATTTCTACTTGTTTTGGGATAAACAAATTGTAGTGTCAGTTAGTTTAACTATAAAATCCAAGTGATCAATTTAAAAAAAAACAGAAAATGCAAGCAGTGATTTTGGTCAATAAACTCAAATTAGCAACCATGTCCATTAGACTTAAAATGTTGCAGTATCACATTACTTCTTATCATTCCTAAGTCCATATTTGTCTGGAAAATTGTATATATGGTTTGGCACACCAGAAAAAAGTTGTACAGTTTTCTGCTTTCAAATTTGATGAGTATTCCACACCACACTAACAAAAATATCCAGTTGGGGGGGGGGGGTGAATTATTGGCACCACCATCAAATATAACAACTACATTCTGCAATAACCAAAAAATAGAAACAGTTTTCAAACACAACATTGTTTTCCCTGGATAATGTGCACCTGTAATCAATGTTGTTTGGATCATAATGTTGTTCAGCCTCCAGTTTGCATAACTGGATTTTAAAATACTGTTCTAAGTTATTACGCATACCTTCTTAATTGTATTTCAAGTTGTGTTTGTGTCATTTTATTCAATAAGGCAAGAATGCAAAGTTGAAAGTTGAGGGAAAAAGAAACTGGAACGTGACAAAAGACTTGAACGTGAATGCGAACAAAACAAAGTAAGTACAACTATTTTAATTTAATAGGAAATATTTTTGCGCCTTGACATTTTGGGTTCTGTTCAGTTTCGCAACAAGTAGTTGTCCGCGTTTCTTCATTGCAAAGTATGGTCCAACGATTTCTTACAAGTTTTAAAGAATAAGTGTAAAAAGAATGTGGTAAAACGCATTTTTACCTTACATGTTTCTAATTAGTTGTGGGTTGTGTACAAGAATCCTGCGACCCTGTTTGTTGTCGAATTCTGTACTGTATCGGGCCGTAACGTATGTTTCTCAATTAGCGTTACGATCGATTCAGGGGTTCGCGTTTTCCAATTTATTATTTCAAGACAGATATGTCCAAAATATTACGCTTAGTCTGGTCGGTCAATTTCGCGTTAGATCTCTCCTGTTTGTAATATATATTTATATGTACATATATAACCTTGAGTTATAACAGTATTGTGATTACAAACTCCATCCCGAACCTAAACGCCCTTAACGTCAACACTTTCATATGTTGTGTTAGTAAATTGCGTATTTGAGAGAAGCCCAAGCAAGAGCGTAGAGCTACTAACACAGAAGCTCACAACACGCCGGTTTAGGAATTTCCGAGAGGTGGCGCAACGGAGTGTAGGCATTCACAGGGCAATGATTGCCGACTCCGCACTTTTTCTTCTGTGTCAGTAGCTCTACCGCGTACAGCTACGCCAACATGCCGCGGCGAAAAGGAATTTATGCGTCCGTGAACATGCGTTTGCCACAAGTGCAATTCAACATTTTTTTGGCAAACATTTATTGTGTAATGTAAACATTTTTTCGGTTCAAGTGCAAACGTATATTTTTTAATACAAAGATTTTTTTCATTGCAATTTTTTTTAGCAAACATTTGGCGTGCATCGTTATAGCACTTAAGTTCATGATTTGCACCTTGACAGATATATTTTTACAGTGGCTGTGTTACTTAGCAATCTAATCTCAGTTTCCTATGTAACATGTGTTTATTTTTTTCATTTTGACAAGGACCCCTTAACTTTGTGTCCGCTTCTTCTTTTCATTTTTTGCCAACTCTGGTTTTCGAATGGCAGACAAATACTTCAACTTTTTTTGCCAAATCCTTCGATACGTTTGTATAGTGACACCGGCAATGGGTCAGTGTGACTCTTTTCACCCACTACTCGAAGCTTACCCGGCGCATCCAACATATGGTGGGCTCATATTGTTTAGATCTGCTGGACCGACCACAAACTGGGTATTTTTTTCTCGTTGTTGACCTATGTTTACAGGTTGTAAGGAAAAATCGGTTGTTGTGGAATTGACATCGGTATGCCATGGACTTCTTTTTAATTTTATTTAGAAACCGGCCATATATTTCAGCATACTTGTTTGTTTTTTACTTGGGTAATTGATCCAATATCTGTGTGCTGTGTCGAAGTTTTTTTTTTCCTTTTTGTACTGTTTTTAGTCGTATACCACTTAAATTTGGTGCAGATTTGAAACTGGCAATAACATTTTGCGCATTCAGTTTTATATCTCTAAGACCAAGCTTTTCATTTCTTCCAAGATTTGAGTTGCCTGATGTCTTTCTTGGTATGTGACTTCGGTTTAACTCTGTACTATCTTTAACTGTATATACTCATTTTCTCGCTTTTTTGAAGTGTGTTTAAGCTTAAAAGCTAAGGTTGTGTTTGCCAACTTCATATCATGAAGTAGTTTATGATTCAAATGTTCAAGGTCTAACACATAGTCATTCATGGACATACACTCAAGCATTAAAACCAGTCATGCATAAATAAACACAACAAAGTAAATATAATTGGGAACGAATTTCACAGATGGCAGTGTTAAGTTTTTATTTACCAGCAAGTTCATGATGATGAATTACAAAGAATACAAAGAGGATGTAAAATACAGCTCAGTAGTTCACCTGTGGAAGAAATAGGAATACATTCATAACAAGTAGTAGGTGCAACCAAGAGCATAGGCCTGAAACAGGCGTAATCAAAGTGTGATGGTGTTTCGGAAATTGTAGATGAATAGAATTAAGTTGCCCTGAAACAATAGAATTGTATGAAATTCTCGAGTTTATTTTACAATTTTGTATGAAGTCGTAACGTTGCTTAAGTACAATTATGGACTGGGGTATGTCGATGGGGTAAAAACAACTGATGACAAAGATGTGCTTGTGACAGCGATAGAGTGAGAATCCGGCCTCACAAATCTTTTTCAATTGTAATTCAGCAAACCGGGGGGGGGGACAATTTTGTATGGAGTCCTAACGTTGCTTAAGTACAACTATGGACTGGGGTATGTCGATGGGGTAAAAACAACTAATGACAAAGATGTGCTTGTGACAGCGATGGGGTGAGAATCCGGCCTCACAAATCTTTTTCAATTGTAATTCAGCAAACCACTTTCTAGTTTGAAAAAATGTATGAAATTCTCCGAAAGCGATAATAGTCAAAAGTTTTCAAGTTTAGCGCGATCGGTTGCTCTTTAGTGTCACGATGCGCAAGCAGATGTATTTAGGCTATTGCTAATGGTCGCACCTTTCCAAATGGAGTAGAGATTTTGTGTGATTGTTCTCGCGAAAGCTAGCCTCCGACTGATTTCTGCGGAGCCACTTCCGGGGGGGGGGGCACCTTTCCAAATGGAGTAGAGATTTCGTGTGACTGTTCTCGCGAAAGCTAGCCTCCGACTGATTTCTGCGGAGCCACTTCCAAAATCACTTTCCGATCAATGCAGAAAGGAATAAACTCCCCGTTCATTCTTTTAAATTTTCTTTTGCAGTCGCACTACCAGCTCTTAATATCATTGGTATGGAATCCGTTAGGAGACACGAATAGTTGACAAGAGTGGTGTGTATACTATGTAGTCATTATAATCAGACGTGTATCAGGAATACAGAAGCTTCCTTACGTAACAAGTTATTGTATGCTGCCCACTCATCAGACCAAATATCCGTTTGGGATACTCTCTGAGCTATCGCGCACTCGGTAGTTGTTCGGTCCCTGAGACCGGGAAGCGTTCTCTAAAAAAAACAATTAGGACTACTAATTCAACATACTATAATACCTTGTTCTATCAATGCCCCCCAAAACCCATTGCACGCGAACGAGTCTGGCCTGAGCGTTAGAGCCGCTTTTTCTTCCCGCCACTAAAGTTTCATCTATGGCCACAATATGGCCAGGGGGGGGGGGCTCTCTGAGCTATCGCGCCCTCGGTAGTTGCTCGGTCCCTGAGACCGGGAAGCGTTCTCTAAAAAAAAAACAATTAGGACTACTAATTCAACATACTATAATACCTTGTTGGGGGGGGGGATAGGTGCAACCAAGAGCATAGGCCTTAAACAGGCGTAATCAAAGTGTGATGGTGTTTCGGAAATTTTAGATGAATAGAATTAAGTTGCCCTGAAACAATAGCATTGTATGAAATTCTCGAGTTTATTTTACAATTTTGTATGNCCCTGATTGTAGTGCTGGTCAAGAAATTACACTTGGTTAGGGTTGCCAATTTTATCATACACAATCCCTGACAAAATTTATCTCGATTGCGCTAACCAGTTTTTCTCAAACATTTTCGTTATTTTTTCCAAACGTTCCCTTTGCCATTATTTCGAGGGCTCGCGGTCCGCAAAGCTGAATATGTATTTCAGAAAAACGAAAGTTGATTGCAGGAATTTAGCTAGTTATGCAAAATTGCGCATGGCAGTGATCCAAATCTGAAATCACAGACTAGACAAAGCATTACAATTGTGCGCGAACAATTGCAATTTTGTTGCTTGTTATGCAATACAGCCTATTGTTTAGCAATAGAGACGGTCGATCCTCAGTTTTACTTTGACTTAAACTTATTCAGTTGCACAAACTGACGCCAAATATAAATATAGAATTACTTCCACCTCTTCGGGGTTCCCGCAAAATACCCTAAAGCAGGGGTCGGCAACTTTTTTTGCACTGTGGACCGGCCTTTAAAAGCCACAAATACTCATTACTGAAATCTAATGACAATTATTGCAACTTTGTGAACCTCGAGCAAGATTTATGCGGCCCGGTAACAAACTCCCCACGGACCGGCACCGGGCCGCTGACCAGTTGTTGCCGACCACTGCCCTAAAGGACGCGCGGATCCTAGTTTGAGAACCGCCGCGTTAACCATTTTTGCGATCCAAACACTCCTATTCAGGAATAAATTTGGAATATTCGGAAGTCACACGGACGGCGACACGAGAAAACGTTAGATACGTTGCTTTGATCCTTGTCAATAAACTTTTGGCGTAGGCTTCCGACTAGGTAAGTTCATTAAGCTAAGCTCACTATTCTTACTATATTTGAAACAATAAGCACATATATCAGGGTCTCCAACCTTTACCACTTTAAAAGCCATTCGGAGCAATTTTACCGAGAAAAAAAAACTAACAACGGGAACTACACTAACCTTTTTAAATTTGAAATAAAATGCCCCTAAAAACACGTTTTTATGTCTCGTCATTCGACTTTTCGTTGTTAGTTAGTGGGGGGGGGGCTTCAGCAAGTTTTATGCGGCCTGGTAACAAACTCCTCACTGACCGGCACCGGGACGCGGACCAGTTGTTGCCGACCACTGCCCTAAAGGACGCGCGGATCCCAGTTTGAGAACCGCCGCGTTAACCATTTTGCGATCCAAACACTCCTATTCCGGAATAAATTTGGAATATAAGTCCACGGACGGCGACTCGAGAAAACGTTAGATACGTTGCTTTGATCCTTGTCAATTAACTTTTGGCGTAGGCTTCCGACTAGGTAAGTTCATTAAGCTAAGCTCACTATTCTTACTGTCTTTGAAACAATAAGCACATATATCAGGGGTCTCCAACCTTTACCACTTTAAAAGCCATTCGGAGCAATTTACAGAGAAAAAAACTAACAACGGGAACCACAATAACCTTTTTCAATTTGAAATAAAATGCCCCTGAAAACACGTTTTTATGTCTCGTCATTCGACTTTTCGTTGTTAGTTAGTTCCTTGCATATTAGGTACACAGTTAAAACAAACGAAATTTCTCACGTTCCCACGTAGAATCGAATGCTGTGTTTTCTTGCGGACGCGTACTTTCACTTGTGTATTTAACGCGTACTGTTGTTAGACAACTAGTAACAAACAGGTACTGTTACGCGTGCACAAACAATGCAAAACGAAACAGTAACTTTGTACGTTAACTTGTACGCCGCCTGTTTACCTCTTTACGTTTCATGGCATAGACGCGGTTGTAGCTAACTACGGGGGGGGGGATACATATATTTAAAAAAAAATTCTTAGAACGAGACCTGTACAACTGCGCAAACACCCTGCATATAGAGCAAACGTTATAGTGATTATTGAAACCTCTATAACATTCACAATATTTACTGTAGTGATTTCTAAACGACTTTAAAACTACCAATCATTGTTCAAGTGTGCAGCCCAGACAACTGGTTACACTTTGTACATCTAGAAAGATTGTTTTTTTACACCAAAGCATACAAACAAACCAGCGTATCAGGATTGTGACTTAACAATCACCTGACCATCGCAGCGTGACTTCCGGGTTCTGTATCTGCCGTCTTGTAACGCTGGAATGTATTGGAAAAACCACCTATCAGTTTGTATTTCCACAGTAAGGTGTGTGGTTTATTGTAGTGGAGATGCTGGAACTGTATGTTATCAGGAGTAACTATGCAAATGCATGTAATGACTGAAAACCAATCTTTAATCAATCGTAGTGTTGTGTGCCGTCGTTCTTTAGTTAAGAAATGTGCATAAATGTTGTTGAGGTTGTTTGCATTTTTTTGCAGGAAAATAACAGATGTGTTAAACGTAAGAATCCGGTATACATTATTACACCTAGTACAGCTTATACATTTTTGGGGGGGGGGCGTGTTTTTTCAGGAAAATAACAGATGTGTTAAACATAAGAATCCGGTATACATTATTACACCTAGTACAGCTTATACATTTTTGGGGGGGGGGGACTTTCATTTGTGTATTTAACGCGTACTGTAGTGAGACAACTAGTAACAAACAGGTACTGTTACGCGTGCACAAACAATGCAGGGGGGGGGGCACCAAAGCATACAAACAAACCAGCGTATCAGGATTGTTACTCAACAATCACCTGACCATCGCAGCGTGATTTCCGGGTTCTGTATCTGCCGTCGTGTAACGCTGGAATGTATTGGAAAAGCCACCGATCAGTTTGTATTTCCACAGTAAGGTGTGTGGTTTATTATAGTGGAGATGCTGGAACTGTATGTTATCAGGAGTAACTATGCAAATGCATGTAATGACTGAAAACCAATCTTTAATTAATTGTAGTGTTGTGTGCCGTCGTTCTGTTAGTTAAGAAATGTGCATAAATGTTGTTGAGGTTGTTTGCATTTTTTTCGTGTTTTTTCAGGAAAATAACAGATGTGTTAAACATAAGAATCCGGTATACATTATTACACCTAGTACAGCTTATACATTTTTACAATTTTTTACAACACAGCAGTGAATGTTGCGTGTTTTAATTAATACCTGAAAAGTGCAGGATTTGAACCCACAACCTTGTGAACAAAATTGAGGGATTTTAATCCACGCCATATAATGCATCACATGTTTGTTTGTTTACAGGTACCGGCATATTGTGTGCAAATCATGAGTTTCAATGCCATACAGATCGTTGCGCCTCAATTGAGGCAATGTGTGCTCATGCCGTCTGTGATAACTCAGCAGTAAATTGCAATGGTGAGTTTGAATCAGTTTTAAGCGGTCTAATCTATCTTCAGCTGCAGTCATGTTAAAACGTGTAAGAGATTGATCGGGTGGGCACTGCTAATGTAGTGTACCAGAGCAAAGCGGTTCTCAGAGCAAGCTTAAGGGGCACAAATTTGCCAGAACCTAGTTGCTTCTTTAGCCAATTCACAATGAATATCCAGGGTCATGTACATGTTGCAGGCTGCCCTTCACCGAATCAAACAAGGCACGTGCTGTAATCGGGGGGGGGGGGGGGGGGGGGGGGGGGGGGGGGGGGGGGCGATTCTCTGAGCAAGCTGCAGGTGCACAAATTGGCCAGAAAACGGTTGCTTCTTTAGCCAATTTACAACGAATATCCAGGGTCATGTACATAAGTCGCGCCAGGGGGGGGGGGGGGGGGGGGGGGGGGGGGGGGGGGGGGGGGGGGGGGGGGGGGGGGGGGGGGGGGGGGGGGGGGGGGGGGGAATTTTTTTTTTGTTACATTGAGATGCACGATTACACATAAAAGATTTTTTCACCTGACAGAACAAGTCGCATTAATTCAACTCTGTTTCTTGTTGCAGGAAACTGTGCGGCTGACGAATTCGAATGCCAATCTGGATCCTGTATTCCTCTCCACATGGGGGGGGGGCTTTCGCAGGGCCACAGTTTATACAACTAAAATTAATAGTACTACTGTAGTTTGTTCCGTGGGCCAAGACCTAGTACCAACAGGTGGAAATCTTGAGACAAACAGCTTATTCCATGACCGGGGGGGGGGCAGTACCAGCAGGTGGAAATCTTGAGACAAACAGCTTATTCCATGACCTTTATGAAATGTTTTGGAGTCGCGGGGTGTGAAGCTGTCGAAGCTTTATTGAGCAGCGGTGCCACGTCCGAGTCGTGATAGGAACGTGCAAGTGATACATAGGGAGGTCGCTACAAGCTCAAAATTGTTTCGTTTACAAAATTAATGTGAATTTAATTTTTTTTTTGTTACATTGAGATGCACGATTACACATAAAAGATTTTTTCACCTGACAGAACAAGTCGCATTAATTCAACTCTGTTTCTTGTTGCAGGAAACTGTGCGGCTGACGAATTCGAATGCCAATCTGGATCCTGTGTTCCTCTCTACATGAAATGTAACAGAAGAACCGATTGTTGGCACGCTGACGATGAGACCAATTGCACGAGTAATTGACAATTTATTTTCAAATTAGTAACATAACTAACATAGTAGTCTGTAGCCAAAGCAAGTGTTTTCACGCAGTTTTCTTCTCGTATTTTGAAAGTTGACAATGCCCGGTGCAAAGTATTGGACATGCACTGGGGGGGGGGCAGTTTAGTTCCAGTATTTTGAAAGTTGACAATGTCCGGTGCAAAGTATTGGACATGCACTAAATTTGTACATTGATAAACCGGATAGAATATTTGGTAATCATTTGATCTTCCATTTATATTTATGGCTTTTTTTGTGTGGTTATTTTTTTCATGCAATACATTTGCTTTGTTACAAAAACAAATGAGGTTTCAATTAGATGGTTATGACAAGAAATTGTATTACGTGTCAAATTTTGCAAAATATAATTGAAACCATTGTTTTCGTTCAACCTTATCGACATGCTACACTTCTAGATTTTGAGGGTTGCAGATATCATGAATTCCAGTGCTACCCTTCGATGACGTGCCAACTAATTTCGCAACAATGCGAGTCCGACGCTTGCCCAGCTGGTGACGTCACTCCCGTATGCGATGGTAAGACTTATATGACTATACACTAGGTGGCGCATGTTTGTTTGATGTTTTCTGCTTCGTGTGTCACATTTTCACCTAACAGGGTAAATTGGTGGTAGCATTTAGTGTATTCCACTATTTAAATAGGCCAATGTATTTTGCGTTTTCAAGAAGATAGTTTAAAAGACATTGTTCGTTTGTTTGTTTAGGTTTTATCCAGGCAATTCCCGAATACGTTATGCTCACAATGAATCTGTCTGTTTTGAAGTCCGTTAAAGAATTTTCGACTTAGAGCAGTAGTTCTTAACCTTTTTTCCTTGCTGCACCCCTTTCAAATCACTAACCAAGGGGGGGGGGTGTGCCAAATAATTTCGCAACAATGCGAGTCTGACGCTTGCCCAGCTGGTGACGTCACTCCCGTATGCGATGGTAAGACTGATATGACTATACACTAGGTGGCGCATGTTTGTTTGATGTTTTCTGCTTCGTGTGTCACATTTTCACCTAACAGGGTAAATTGGTGGTAGCATTTAGTGTATTCCACTATTTAAATAGGCCAATGTATTTTGCGTTTTCAAGAAGATAGTTTAAAAGACATTGTTCGTTTGTTTGTTTAGGTTTTATCCAGGCAATTCCCGAATACGTTATGCTCACAATGAATCTGTCTGTTTTGAAGTCCGTTAAAGAATTTTCGACTTAGAGCAGTAGTTCTTAACCTTTTTTCCTTGCTGCACCCCTTTCAAATCACTAACCAATTTTCGATCCCCCTTCTGTAATTGCTTAAATAGAATAGACCTAACCAACCTTAATGATTCAGCATCCCCGCACCCCCTAGAAACAGTTCTCGCTCCCCTTGGGGGTGCGTGCACCCCAGGTTAAGAACCCCTGACTTAGAGAGTTGGTGACCTCAATTTAGTTCAACTTGGAAATTTGCGCGGATTGAAGCAATGCCGTTTAAGTTTCTTGCTCAGGGAAACACAGGCGACTGATAAAGGATTGGAGCCTACAACCTTCTGAATACAAGGCAGTTGCACTAACCATTCAGCCATTTTGGCTACTTGGTTGATGATTTAAAAGTGAAAACGTTTTATGCCGTATAAGCTTATGTCTCATTTATGGCATCCTATGTAGCCATCGGTGCATGGTTTTACACAAAAAATTTTCGATGCAGACATCAACTCAACTCTGTTCCTTCTCACAGGAAACTGTGCAACTGACGAATTTAAATGCGCATCTGGAGCCTGTATTCCACAATTTTACCGCTGTGACAGAGTATGGGATTGTGTGAATGGAGATGACGAGACTGGTTGTCTTCCACATGATTATGTCCAAGACAAGTTTCAGCCAACAAAGTCCAAAAATCTCACATGCACATTGGTGCTTGCAAATGCGTGCATGTACATCAGAACGTAACCATAGAAACTTGTAATTTTATTTTGCAGATATTGATAACTGCACTGCACATCAATTCGTTTGCGCCAGTGGTTGCACCCCCGTTTTTTCTGCCTGCGCACTGCCTGTTTGTCACATCGATTTTGCCGGCGACTGTTTCGGTAATGAACATTAAATAATATGGACTTTTGAATGATTCGGTAACAAAACTTAAATAAACGAGAAGACACATATTTTTTTCTTAATTTTTCTTTGTTCAATAATTGAGAATTGACAGACAATAGACAATATATTTACGAATAACTGCAGAATATATGGGTACAAGTATGATAAATTTTCACTTAATTTCGACACACACACCAAGACTTTAAGTGGGCCATGAACCAGCTTCAGGTTAACATTCTATAAGATAGAAAAACTGTAATTATAACCACAAGACAGTTCCACTACCCACTAAGTCATCTAGAGCAGGGGTGTCAAACTCGTGGGGTTCGAGGGCCACATTGCAGGGGGGGGGGGCACATATACAAACGTGTTATTTTCCAAATGTTAGAAAAACGATACGTTTAGCCTACCAATGAAATAGATTTAAAGCCTTTCGTATGTAATTGGCCTTTGCGTTTTAATTAATCTTCTGTCAATTTCTGTTGCCATTTATAGTAAAGTTTTTGTGGTCACTTTGATCTGACTAGGAAAAGCTTGTATAAACAAAATGCCTTGATTCCTTGAAAACTTACCTCAAAGCGAGATTTTTTTGATACAATATCACTTTTTTTCATTTAACTGTCACAGGAGAATGTGGGCCTTACGAGCATCAGTGCCGATCTGGATACTGCCTTCCACAACATTATGTATGCGACGGATGGCACGACTGTTTTGACGATGACGAAGCCAATTGTACTTCTCCAGCACCAGGTTTGCTTCAACACAGTATGATAAATTTTCACTTAATTTCGACACACACACACTGAGAGTTTAAGGGGGCCATGAACCAGCTTCAGGTTACTCTAAACATTCTATAAGATAGAAAAACTGTAATTATAAACGCGAACCTCACTATTGCAAGGCAGTTCCACTACCCACTGACTGAGTCATCTAGATCCGGGTCAAATTCGTGGGGTTCGAGGGCCACATTGCAGTTTAAATATTATGCCGAGGGCCGCTTATGATTTGTAATCAAGTTTTATACACTTAAACAACTTTTACGCTACGGCGGCCGCTTTGTAGATCCTTATTTTTTACCAACAAGCGTCAACTACATGCTGTTTTTTTGTTTTAAAATTACAGATGTAAAGAAATAGGTTTATATCGAATATATATATCATCTATTAACGCCCCCAAACCCAAATTAATTTCCAACTTGATGCACAGATTGAGCTGTTTCAACATCAGTTTTAACTGTTTATTACCTCATAGTCTATATTGTGACGCTTTTGGGGGGGGGGAATATATATATATCATCTATTGACGCCCCCAAACCCGAATTAATTTCCAACTTAATGCACAGATTAAGCTGCTTCAGTTTTAACTGTTTATTACGTCATAATCTATATTGTGACGCTTTTGGTGCCTGTTTTTTCGCAATATTTGCACATAATAGGCCTACAAAAAGTCTGACGCATATGGATGCTAGGCTAGTAATGTAATACTCTTTTCAGTAACACAAAATCTGATCAGAACAGTTTGAAAACTATTTGCAATGGAATTATAATTACATCATGGCCGCCAGTACATTATTTTATTCAACATATGTTTACGGCCGCACAAACTCGCTTCTGTGGCCGACAAAAATCTGATAAAATGATACAATTGGTGTTGAGTGTTCGTGGGCCGCATTGGAGGGCTTCGCGAGTTTGACACCCCTGATCTAGAGAAGCTGGGGGGGGGGGGGGGGGGTCAATCTTTTATTAAAAAAAACAAACATTTTGTTTGTTCTTTTAGTGATCACAACCAACTGCACAACATCCGGAGTTTCGGCCAGGTATGTTTTAAACTAAAAATTTTTTTGTCCTTAAAGTGTCCCTAATATTTATAGCAAGTGTCAATGGAATTTTTGGGGATTCCTATTTCTATTCCACTTTCGTTTGTTTCCGCAGCCTGTCAGGAAGTTATGTACGATCTTTCCTCCCCGGAGCCGGCGAACAGCTTGAAATGGTCGGTGACGATTTGACACCACTAAACAATTGCTTTGCAGTGAAAAACAACCAGACTGACGAGTATAACATAAATGTCCTGGCTAAAATTGGGCAATGTTCTGCAAACACCAACGTAAGATTTTAATATTTACAGTTTTTTTATTTTTTATAATTACAGTTTTTCTATCTTATAGAATGTAAACTAAATGTTCTGCAAACACCAACGTAAGATTTTAATATACTAGTTAGTAGTTACATACTTCTGTTTAAAGTGTCATTGTGATTTATTTAAATTACAAATCCTGTCACATATCATTAGTGATAGTAAGTGACCTTATGGTCAAAAGCCATACAATTTTTTTGTTCAATTTAAGGAGAGTGACACAGAAATTGTTGTAACCTACAAAGTCTCGCTTGGTGTCGCTGCTGGCTTGTCGTCACAAATAATAACTCGCAAGAATCGGCAGTCGTGGTGTTTCAATGCGCTTACAACCGTTCAGTAATAGCGACAATAAATCAACCTCTGTTGGCAATGATCAGAACAGAAGTTTGTGCATCTATTTTTTTGTTGTATTTGTGTGAATTATAATTGGTTGACGGACTAGTACAACTTATCGTGATTCAAAAATATGTGTTCAGTTATCGTATGTAAGCAAATGTGTTTGTACATTATTTATGAATAAAACATACCTAAAAAGCGATTACTTACTTTCTAAAATCAGTAATGTTGTTTCTGCTCTGGAATAAAACTATTTGTGGGATATTTGTAGGAAGTATTAACCGGTTAAATCTCTCTTGATTTGGGCAAAACATCGTCATCATTTACCATGGAAATAGCTCGTTACACATCGGACAGTTTTACCACAATTGAAACTGAACAAACAATAACAATTGGATCCCCTGTTTACATTGGTGTTAACATCGATGTGGAAGCTGACACCCACTTGGTTTTGCAGGTATAATGACAAAACATTTGTTTGCTACCAACTGTTTCATCATCGTAATGTTTAGGGAATTGAATGTATTCTGACGGACACTGAAAATTTAACTGAAACAGTTTATCATGTTGTCATCGGAGGGTGAGTGCTTGTTATTGAGGCTGAGGAAAGTTCCACTTTAATTTAACAAATTTCGTTTTCACAGTTGTGCTGCGCCTGATCCTCTTGATGTGGACGGGAATGTCATCTACAATGTGACCGACTCTCGCAAGTTTGATTTCTCTTTCTTGGGATTCAGCGGGGGGGGGGCCGTTGAGGTGGAATTGGGCAAAACATCGTCATCATTTACCATGCATCGGACAGTTTTACCACAATTGAAACTGAACAAACGATAACAATTGGATCCCCTGTTTACATCGATGTGGAAGCTGACACCAACTTGGTTTGCAGGTATAATGACAAAACATTTGTTTGCTACCAACTGTTTTATCATCGTAATGTTTAGGGAATTGATTGTATTCTGACGGACACCGAGAATTTAACAGAAACTATTTATCATGTTGTCATCGGAGGGTGAGTGCTTGTAATTCAGGCTGAGGAAAGTTCCACTTTAATTTAACAAATTTCGTTTTCACAGTTGTGCTGCGCCTGATCCTCTTGATGTGGACGGGAATGTCATCTACAATGTGACCGACTCTCGCAAGTTTGATTTCTCTTTCTTGGGATTCAGCTGGTTTGGTGTACAAGACTCGGGCCAGGAGATATTGCTTTTCTGTAGAATGAATATCTGCAAAAAAACGAAAGACAGCGACTGCAAAATGGTAAGATTGTTTCAATTTTTCTTTCTAATCTCACTGAAATCGGCAGTTTTATCAACCAGGCTATATTCAGGCTTGCTATTTTATTAACATTACTACACAGACTAAGTGGTACCTTGCCAATAAAAATATTTTCCTTTCATCGATTTAATGCGTTTGTCGTTGCCTGCCACCTGTGTTTAATTTTTGAATCTCACATTTAAAGTTGATTTTATCAGGACTGTCCTTCGGATCCGATACCTGATATTCCAATCAAAAGATCAATCCAAGATGAAACTGAGGATGCAACTAAGAAAATCTCTCTGGGACCCTTTATCCTTGCACCTGAACTTGGTAGTGATGACCAGCCTGTTTGTAACAGGGTAAACTTGTATTTTTACATCAAATATAAATTGGTTAGGTCTAACTGATTTAAATTGCTGTGTAGGAGGAATTGGGCTGCTCTTAGATGTGTGGCATCGACACGACAGGTGTAGCTTACTGCTATTGTCCTCAAGGATATTTCCTGACGAAAAATGGGAAGACTTGCCTTGGTAAGATATAAGCTTTGCTTATAACGGATCAAAATTAATTTCTTTTTAATACATATTTGTATTAGTTCGTTATAGTTAAAATTCCAGTCCAATCTTTGAGTCATTGTAAACATCTAAAGTTTTTACTCTTACACCTTATTGTAAGAGGTCAATCAAGGCTTTAAGTTATTGATGGAGTTCTCTCTTATCTCGAGTCTTTGCCTGATGATGTTGATTATTCTCATTCTGGCTGTTGTGATGGTGATGAAGAAGATTGGGATTTAAAAGAAATGGGAAATATAATGAAGAGTGGAAGAATGAAAAAGAGATGATAAACCACTTGAAAAACAAACTTCTCATTATAGTTTGTATTTAAGCAGAATGCACTTAATTTCGTGCGGTTGTTTCAATACAAAAATAACCCACTTGAATTGGTTTGTTTTAAGAACATGTCTGGGAATATAATTTAGGGTTACCGGCACCTTTACTGCTGTAATAAATGTAAATATGCTGTTTCAAGAAAACGAAGTATTCGGAAAAACACTAACATCAAACATGGTATAATCCAATTTTGCACATTTGGGAAACAGAAATAGGTTCCTGGGAATTTTTTCGTCATAAAAATCAAACCTAGTCAAAGAATCACTCAACCGTGAAGAATGTTTTACAAATTTGGCGCTGTATATAAACATCAAGTTTACACATAACTCTTAGGTGGTAGTTTTTAGAACGAAAGGTAAAACGTTTGGAGCTTTGTCAGTTTAAACCAGGGGTTCCCAACCTTTTTACGATCCCGTACCACCTGGACGGGGGGGGGGAACTTAATTTCTTTACACATAATTGTATTAGTTCGTTATAGTTATAATTCTAGTCCAATCTATGAGTCATTGTAAACTTCCATCTAAAGTTTTTACTCTTACACCTATTTGTTAGAGGTCACTCAAGGCATTAAGTTATTGATGGAGTTCTCTCTTATCTCGAGTCTCTGTCTGATGATGTTGATCATTCTAATTCTGGCTGTTGTGATGGTGATGAAGAAGAAAGATGGGAAGATTG
This sequence comes from Phallusia mammillata, assembly GCA_003260075.1. NCBI lineage: Eukaryota > Metazoa > Chordata > Ascidiacea > Phlebobranchia > Ascidiidae > Phallusia > Phallusia mammillata. The sequence goes on along the minus strand of QLIY01002193.1, from coordinate 4,680 downwards.
GGATTTAAAAGAAATGGGAAATATAATGAAAAGTGGAAGAATGAAAATGAGATGATAAACCACTTGAAAAACAAACTTCTCATTATAGTTTGGGGGGGGGGTCGGAAGACAACGATTGCAAAATGGTATGATTGTTTCGAATATTTTGTTTAATCTCACTGAAATCCGCAGTTTTATCAACCAGGCTATATTCAGGCTTGCTATTTTATTAACATTACTACACAGACTAAATGGTACCTTGCCAATAAAAATATTTTCCTTTCATCGATTTAATGCGTTTGTCGTTGCCTGCCACCTGTGTTTAATTTTTGAATCTCACATTTAAAGTTGATTTTATCAGGACTGTCCTTCGGATCTGATGCCCGATATTCCAGTCAAAAGATCAATCCCAGATGAAACTGAGAATGCAACTAAGAAAATCTCTCTGGGACCCTTTATCCTTGCATTTGAACTTGATAGTGATGACCAACTTGTTTGTAACAGGGTAAACTTGTATTTTTACTTCAAAGATAAATTGGTTAGGTCTAACTGTTTTAAATTGCTTTGTAGGAGGAATTGGGCTGCTCTTACATGTGTGGCATCAACACGACAGGTGTAGCTTACTGCTATTGTCCTCAAGGATATTTCCTAATGAAAGATGGGAAGACTTGCCTTGGTAAGACATAAGTTTTGCTTATAACTGATCAAACTTATTTTCTCTTCAATACATTAATTGTATTAGTTCGTTATAGTTAAAATGTTAGTGGAATCTATGAGTCAAGCTTCCATATAAAGTTTTCACTCTTGCACCTATGTGTTAGAGGTCAATCAAGGCATTAAGTCACTGATGGAGGTCTCTCTCATGTCGAGTCTATGCCTGATGATGTTAATCATTCTTACTTTGACTGCTGTCATGGTGACGAGAAAAGAAAGATGCGAGAAGATAGCGATTTAGTAGGAATATGAAAAGGAATGAAGAGTGGAAGAATGAAATATTATGATAAACCAAATGACTTACAAGACACACTGATCATTACTGTACAGACTGTATGTAGTTTTCTTGTGGTTGTTTTAATACAAACATAAACCACTTAAAATGGGGGGGGGGGGTGATAAACCAAATGACTTACAAGACAAGCTGATCATTACTGTACAGACTGTATTTAGTTTTCTTGTGGTTGTTTTAATACAAACATAAACCACTTAAAATGGCTTGTTTGTAAAAGTTGTTTCCGGGAGTGATTTAGAGTTACAGTCACCTTTACTGCTAAAAAAATTTGAAATACGCTATTTTACTTTTTCGGAAAAAGCCCTAACATCAAACATGGTACAATCCTAATTATGCGCAAATTGGAAAATGTTTGGCTTGTTTTCATCGTTTCGATTTCATTTGAAACAGAAATTGGTTCCTGGACTTCCTGGAGAATTTTTTTGTCATAGAAATCAATATGAATTACTCAGTTATAAAGAAGGTTTTGAAAATTTGGCGCTACAGGGCTTTTACATGTCTGTCACCTTCAGTCATTGTTCAAACTTGGAATAATGTTTTATAGTTTAGTTTTAAGTTTAGAGATAAAGCATTGCAACAAAAAAGCTATCGCTTCGAAGTATTTACGCTGGGGGGGGGGTGCTCTACAGGGCTTTTTACAGGTCAGTCACCTTCAGTGATTGTTCAAACTTGGAATAATGTTTTATAGTTTGGTTTTAAGTTTACAGATAAAGCATTGCAACAAAAAAGCTATCGCTTCGAAGTATTTACGCTGGACAATTTAACTTCGAGTTTTTGGACTTTGACTTGAATATTTTCAAAAAAACATTAGTGCTAAAGAAATATTTATTTTTTTCGAAAGGTGCAAACGAAAAATGCCTAATGCTAAAGTTTATGTGGATTTGTTGTGGATATAAAACAAATCACCGAACAAGATCAGTGTTTAGAAATGTTTTTTGTGATGGCAATTTGCTATAAACTGACATTGTAAACTGGTGGTTCCTAGCCTTAAACAAGTTGAGAATCACTGCCTTGTGGTTTATGTACAAATACATAAGACTTCTGTTTTCCACTGCTTTTAACTAATGCATGCGAAAGTGCTTCGGACAGTCGCGAACTATCTGAAGCATGCAAAATCGTCGACAAATAATGGGTTTCATTCAACGTGTTTTTCCGTTGATTGTTCTTTTAATTTCAATTTTCTTTTTCATTTATTATACATGTAGGGTATTAACGCGATATTAACGTTGCGTATAGTGGTAACTCAGACGTCGTTGTTATACGCCAAAATGTATAGAAATTTGTAAAAAAGACATTAATACACGCACCGGCTGCAACCCCTTCGTGTGGGACCTGGGCATAAACATTGTAACAAGGTGCATCAGTTTAGTTTACCGTCATTTTTCTTTAATATGTAGTTGTAGTTGGAACCTGATCATCTGACATGGAATTATACAAGATGCAGAACTGTGACAAAACTGCCATATTGAAATGACAGGTGACTTTTTGTTTGATTATGTCAAAAAATGCATGTATTTTTGCTGTGTAACCAGTTGACCAGTTTTCTGTGTATTGTGGGGGTCTGGTACAAATTATACAACCTTTGCACTTGTGCTGGTATATGTAAGATTCCCAATTCTAATAAGTTAGTATATAGTTGGTGTATTACTTTCAATGTAAAATGTAAGCAAACTAGTACCTGAGATATATTTCATTTACTTTGATCAAATATATATCAAAATGAAATTACTTGCGATCTATAAGATAGAAAAACTGTAATTATAAAAAAAAACTAGGGGGGGGGGGGGGGGGGGGGGGGGGGGGGGCTGTGAATTTGATGCTTGTTCAACATTATGACGGGGAAATTATTTTAATTAAGTACAGAACAGTTTGCAATACAATGGGTTCAGAGTACTGGCAAATGATGCGAAATTTTTTGACATGAAGAAATGTGCTATGCAGAAAACATGTCATATGATACGCCACCTTTCAATTATAACTGCAAGGATTTTTTCTATATTTTGTAACCTTTTTATCTTCGTTTAGACGATGTAACTACTTTGTCACTTTTTTTAGTGTGTAATGAGTCTACTAACCCAGTGGTTGCCAACCTATGGGTCGCGACCCAAAGTTGGGGGTCGCCTGAACATTCTGTTGGGTCGCTTGTTTTAGTGACAATTACAGGGGGGGGGGCAAGCTCCCCTGATTTTTGGTGGACATTCATAGTCAGCCTACACCCGTGCTGGTCGATGCATCAGGACATTTATTCACAAACATATTAAGGAAAGTGTGTCTGTTTTGTGTTAGTCATCGTAATTTAATCCCCATCATTGGAAATACAAATGTAAAAATAGAGTTGTACCATATGCACAACACATCGATGGGGTCTTTCATTGGTGTGTGTCAGCATGTGCGTTTTCAAGTCTCCACTTTGGCGAAATCTTTTCTCACAAACATCACAAACCTGGGTTTTCACATTGGTGTGTGTCAACATGTGCTTTTTTAAACCACAACTTAAACCGAATTTCTTCTCACAAACATCACATCGATGAGATTTCTCATTGGTGTGTGTCAACATGTGTGTTTTTAAATGTCCGCCTTCAGTAAATCTTTTTTTACAAATTTCACATTGATGAGGTTTCTCTTTAGTGTGTGCCAACATGTGTCTTTTCAAACTTCCACCTTGGGTAAATCTTTTTTCACAAACGTCACATTGATGGGGTTTCTCTTTGGTGTGTGTCAATTCAATTCAATTTCAATTTATTTTGTTTTCAACGCACAGAATAAACGTTACAATTTTTTTCCACAATGAACAGAACAAATAAATGCGTTGCAACAAAAAAGGATCAGCTGGAACCACACGTGGTTATGAATTTTAGCTGACCCCGACTATTTGAAGTAATGTGTATAATGGTCGGTAAAAAAATAAGAAAAACGCAGTTTGAAAAGATTTTTATCTCTTAGCGCAGGTAATATTGTTACTGACGTACTGGCAAATAAATAACTAAACATGAAGCACTGTGAGTATAAATAAACCACATGATGAACCAAGAGAAAAAAGCATGACAGTGTAATACAAATCAGCAAAGTGGGTTTAAGGCAAATTTGTCGTTCTGCAGACAAAAAAGGAAAAGAAAATTGAATTAACTTATCGGGCANTGGTTTCCGATGGTATGCAAAACCAAGAGTGTTGGAATGTTTCGTTTATGATACGTTGCGTCAGTTATTGCTTGTGCGCGGTATTCAATCCCTTCCTGGCTGCGTATCTAATTAACACCACAACTGAAATGCTTCATGTAGTTAGGAAAAGCGTAAACGATCGATGATTTAACAACAGTTGCCAAGTGTCACGAATTTTTCGACATAACCAGTCTCGTAGAATGGAACCCATTTGGCAATTGTACATGCAATCTAGATGATCTGACAGCGATAAATTCAAAAGCTTTCGTATTAAAATAGCACCGTATGTGAGTGTGACCAAGTAGGTTAATCAAAACATATACAACGTTGCGGACCTTAAATGTTTTTATTTGCATTACATTACTTTTGAAAAAAAATTGACGAATAATTTTTTTTCCATTATGAAGGAAATCTAATTTAAACACAACTTTGCATGGAAACGGCCCTTCATATACCAGAGAGAAGCCAGCGCCCAATCTTTTTTAGTTTTAGCGTAAAGCGATTGGGCGCAGCGATTGGGCGCTGGCTTCTCT
>QLIY01002192.1:0-21827 GCA_003260075.1 Phallusia mammillata | reverse complement strand
CTTAGAGTGATGCCATGTTGAGCAAAACAGCTAAAAATATGCTTTTTTAACAAAATCAATTTTGGATGAATCTATTATGAACTACGAAGTAAAACAATCCCAAAAGATATTTCACACCCCCCCCCCCTTAGAGTGATGCCATGTTGAGCAAAACAGCTAAAAATATGCTTTTTTTAACAAAGTCAATTTTGGATGAATCTATTATGAACTACGAAGTAAAACAATCCCAGAAGATATTTCAGAAAACTACCTATGGAAATTAAATCAATGCAACCACTTTGCTCCAGTGACTTTACTTACTGGCAGGGCACCGACACATTTATTTTAACCGTTTTAAACAATGAAATAAACAATCACAGCGTTGGTAAAGTTCCTCCACACTTACAACGATATATGACAAACCGCTCACAAGCAAAATTAAGGTGAGTTCCAAAAATAAGAGATACAGAGTTTACTTGCAAGAACATTAAAAGTGTTGCTGAAATCCAAGCTCTTCTGTAGCTTTTACCATGTTTACGATAATAAAAGGGCCCTATAGACAGAAAACACACTGGTCGGAATTATTTTGTCCATGCTTCATCTGTTACAATGGCACGCAGGTTTAGTTTTATTTGAAAAGAACGTAATTTGGTTTCGACTGTAGAGTTATAGGACTTTTGAGTACTGCTTTTCCCAAGGGGTGGTATTGACATGACCTGAATTTTGTTTTTGGAGAGAAAAAACGGAAGTTACTCGCGTACGCTTACCATAGGTTGGGAACCCCTGACATAAACTGTGTGTATGTGTAATATTGTAAAGTAACTTTGTTTGTGCAACAAATTTTGACTCTTGACCTTAAATAATGAAACAAGATATCAGTAACATACATGACAAAAATCATTACATTTTCATCCTTAAGCTGGACAACTGGTATCAACTCCTCTAGTTCCAGTTCGAGAAAATCCTTTTCTTAAATGATTTCTATGAAATGGTTTTTTCGTCACTCACACCTTCTTCAAAATCTTTTGAGCAAAACGGTGTAACTGATGCAAAAAGAGACAATTTTGAAAACAAAAGTTAACCCATTTAAGATTTAAGGATGAAATGTAGACCTCGACATCCAAAACATGTGCACCTCCATTATTAACGTTCACAAAAAGAGTGTTACGCTTCCAAATCGAGTCCCATACAAACTGGAATAACGTTGTTTTAAGTTTGCGTAAAAATATGTTCGGAAAGGGTTAATTGCAAAACACTAATTTTGTAAATTAGCGTTGGGATTACAAGGGTTTTTAAACTACTTATGCGTCCCTAAAGACCCCCCCCCCGAGCGGCGTCAGTGCTCATGGGCTGTGTGAGGTGTTACTGATGCAAAAAGAGACATTTTTGTTAACTTATCAACAAAGCAGGATGAAATGTAGACCTCGACATCCAAAACATTTGCACCTCCATTTGGCGTTGGGATTACAAGGCTTTTTGAACTACAAATGCGTCCCTAAAGAGTTAATCCGCGAGACGACCATATGTTTAAAATCGTGCGGATTTTACCACTTTTGTTTCCTATCTTTAATCGGGATTTCGACACCCAAATATCAAAACGACGTGTTTGGCCAAGGTAGACCTAGAGTAAGGTTTTAGTTCCGATAGCTTTGAACCTATAAAAAATGCAAGGGATTTTTCCAAGTTAAGCTTACATCCGGACAGTTCCCCAAACATATCGAGTAAAAAAATACCCGATCAAAGTTAGTTTGGTCGCCTCTAAGAGAAATCATGTCATCCGCGAGATAAGTCACTTTAACTTCCTTATTTTTAAATTTTATCACCTGAAACGAATATTTGCGCAGGCCTCAGCCAGACATTTAATGCATAGTAAAAAAAGTTGGTGTGAATTGATCACCTTGTCTTTAGCCTCGTCCGATTATAAAACCTTTTTGAAAAAGGTTGTTAGAAATGTAATCCCAACGTATTGTATCGAACTCTTTGTAAATATCAAGGCTAAGTACCGCTAAAAATCGCATAATACCATTCAATTACTAGGAAGAGTATGTAACTAGGTTACTAAGCGGTCTAAAAAATTATGTACGAAAATAAGTATAAAGCTACTCCCCCCCCCCCCCCATCCGGACAGTTCCCCAAACATATCGAGTAAAAAAATACCCGATCAATGTTAGTTTGGTCGCCTCTAAGAGAAATCGTGTCATCCGCGAGATGTGTCACTTTAAATTCCTTATTTTTCAGTTTTATCACTTGAAACGAATATTTGCGCAGGGCCTCAGCCAGACATTTAATGCATAGTCCCCCCCCCCTGGTCCTGGCTAACTGCTGTTGGTCAATTAAACGGGACGATAATGCTGTCACTCAGTTCCGAAAGTTACCAAAGTACATGTGTAAGGCCTATACCTAAAAACTTACAAATTTAAAACATTTTTTTTGTTTTTTAGGAGTGTCCACCTGTTACATTTAAAATTAAATTCTAAATTTTGTTGCCCCCCCCCCCCCCCCCCCCCCCCCCCCCCCCCCCCCCCCCCCCCCCCCCCCCCCCCCCAACGTATTGTATCGAACTCTTTGTAAATATCAAGGCTAAGTACCGCCCCTGGGACTTCATAAAAAATCGCAGGAATCTATAATATCAAACAAGATGCGAAGATTATCCGCTTACGTATCTACCCTTCATAAAGCCGTTCTTATCTGAATTATTCAAAGGCAGTAAGCTATAATTGGTAACGCATAACGAAAATTAGTCGTTGGTCTTTGTGAGGTTTTGCAAATAGAGTCAGAATCCCTTGAGCCTGCCTCTGGCTAAAATGACCAACTTCCTCAGTATAGTCCCAAGCTTTGCAAAATATAGATGCATTGATAAAACTCGGCAAGTAATCCGTCGGCATATTTCCAAAATGTTTCCGAATTCGAACAACANGGCAGGTAATCCGTCGAGGCCCAGTGACTTATTTTTAGTCTTTGTGATAATGGTAACCTGAATTTCATCTTTCGAGATGAGCTCTTCGTCTTTTTTCTGTTTCGGACGCGTTTAATTTTGGAAGGTTTAGGCTTGCTAAATAAGAGTCGATTTGAGACTGCGTACATTTAGGGTCGCTACTTTTGTGTAGGTCTTCAACAAATCGCGATAGCTTTGATAATGTTGACCTTTGGTCCGTATAGACCTGGGTGGTTGATTAATTGTTTTACATAAATTCTAGATTAAGAAAATATTTTGTGTTTGTTTTCCTTTTTCTAGGCAAAGAGTCCTTACTTTTGATTATAGCCCCTTTGGTTTTGTTTTCTACGAGTTGATCCAAACTACTTTTTAATTGTGTTAATTTTACTGCAGCATTTGGATCACGAGGAGAACCGTTGGTTCGCCAAATTTTGTCTTCAAACGCTTTTTCTTTCTCTCCAGTTTATTCTGACGAGAGTGTTTGCCGTTTGAAGTCTCGCGCTGAATTCAATCGAGACGCCGCGAAGTACCGCTTTAAGGGCATCCCACCTAATTTAGGGATTAACGTGATTAGCCGGGTTGGTTATATGTAATCCTTTGTCGTTTTTTTTTCATTAATTCAATGTATTGTTTAAATTATCTAACGGACGCTTGTTCGTTACCGTGTACATTAGGCGCCACATTTAAATTTATGATCACAATTTTGTAATCAGACATAACACCTGTGGCACAATATTGACTCAGTGCATTAGCAATTATCACTTTCGTAAAGTCGTCTCTCTACTTCAGCGAGCTTGTTTATCACCTTTAATAATTTCCATAAATCCTCTCAGTTGAGCATTCTGAGCATATATCTTGTGCATAGCTCGTACTCGCCTTTACAAGTGTCTGACTTAGAAAGGGGATTTGAACAGCGACATCAAACGCTGAAAGTATGTGCCGACTAGTCTGAACACTGCAGATGACGCTTCGCGCGGTTTGTCTCCTGGAGAATTATTAGCTTCAGGACGCTGATTGGTCGGGCAAAAATTATCTGGAATAGTGAAGACATGTAGCCTGCGTGTCCTGTGCAGCTACCAGATATTGCAGGAGAATTTTGACGGTGAGAAAACAAGAATTTTCGATGGATTGTGTTGTTGGTTCGCACACGGCTGCCACAGATCGACTTATTAAAAGATTCTCGTCGTTTTACCGATTAAAGAAAGGGGGGGGGGGTCAAGCTGTTCTTACTGCAACGGATTGGGAGAGCACTCGGTGGGATTCCTGTGACTACGCGCTATCGAGTGAAGAGTTACAACTTGCGAAAGTGGAACTTGTAATGTATGAGCCGCGAATTTATTTCTCAGCTGTTATTGTCCCTCCTAAACAAAGTGGAACGTTTAGGAAACAAGACTGTCCGCGTGTTTTAAAGAAACTGAAGCCTGTGCTTTACAATGACGTTCTTCGCGTTGGAGATCGCATACGAAAACCTAAAGTTGCGTATGATACAAATGATCCTGTAATTTTGCCCTGCGGTTCCTATTTGACAAAACTTATTTGCTAAACAAATGTGTGGTCTGCAGAAAAAGGGCAGTGACACCAGCAACGCACATGATGTCGGATTTCCTGAGCATGGCTTACAAACTGATGAACCACCGTTCAAAAACTTCGGTGTGGATTATTTTGGTCTGTTTCATGTGAAGCAGTCTCAAGAGATATGATCGCCTTTTAACGTGGTTGTCTATTTGCGCGCTCCACATAACAGTCACGTACGACCTTCAAACCGATTCATATCTAAACGACATAAGACGTTTGTCGGTGCTATTAGATACCATGTAACTTACTAAAATTGTGGAATCGGTAGCAAATCGACAATTTCGTCGACCAAAGGAAATCGCCCCGACGTCAATATCCCTATGTTTAACAACATTTGCCATGCGATTGTAGTTTCACCACAATGTTGTGTGTGATGTCATAACAATTGTAACTTGCCATTCTAATTTACGTGTTGTAGTGTACTAAAGTTGAGAATTACTTGTATGAATTAATGAAATAAAAACTCACTGTTATTTATACTGATTTACATATTTAATTTGAATATAATTTATTTTAGAAAACCGTATTGCAAATGCTTTTAAACCTGTGTGGTGTAAAGAGAAAATTCAACGAGTTTAAACTGAAAGCAGACACTTACAGGTCGCGTGAAAACAAAAAAAAAAGATTTTACACAATATACTACATCACAGATGCAAACAATCGCCGATTCGTTAATTGTATATTGGAATAATAGACCGTTGGGGGGGGGGGTTTCGCGCGGTTTGTCTCCTGGAGAATTATTAGCTTCAGGACGCTGGTTGGTCGGGCAAAAATTATCTGGAATAGTGAAGACCTGTAGCCTGCGTGTCGGGGGGGGGGGACGAGTTGAAACTGAAAGCAGACACTTACAGGTCGCGTGAAAACAAAAAAAAGATTTTACACAATTTACTACATCACAGATACAAACAATCGCCGATTCGTTAATTGTATATTGGAATAATAGACCGTTGTTCTTTCACAGTAGGCTCCTCACCCCAGTTTCAAAACTGCCGCTACATACCCATATGATCACGTATTTAACCTCATCTGATAGTCTATATGCAGCCGTAATCAAAACACCGTCAAAGTCCACATAGAACGCCTCCGGTCCGGATATGGACCGCGGCCCGCCACTTGAGTAGCCTCCTTGATTAGCACACACCTATTCTATTTAGATAAGGTCGAAGGCATATTATTATAAAAAAATGTACAACTGAATAAAAATTAATACAGAAAAACAAACGCTGCAAAGATGGAAAAAATGTTGCAAGCTTTGGATGAAATTAAAAAGCGACAGGACAAGCTGGAGTCAAAAATATAATAAACTGACTCTAATCCTGTTTCCACTTTGTCTGCAGGTATTTCCACAGAAGATCTGCACAAGGAGGTGAAGATGAGAAGTGCTGTTTTTACCCTAGATAAGGAGATTAAAAGCTTTAATGAAAGGATCATCGATTGCGAACAAAGCATCGATGTTCTAGAACAATATGGAAGAAGAAATTGCCACCTCCATGGAGCAAAATAATTAACAAGGAGAGTTACTCCATCGCTGATGGGGGGGGGGGTTCTAGAACAATATGGAAGAAGAAATTGCCCCCTCCATGGAGCAAAATAATTAACAAGGAGAGTTACTCCATCGCTGATCACGGCATGAGCATTTGCCGAAACGTTTTAACAATAAAGCATGTCGCTTATTTACGTCTATTTGGGCCTTTATTCTACCATTAAACTGATGAACAGATCCGTATATAGTGTTCCAGAGTGATTCCAAACTGGTAGATTTTCTTAAAAAAAGCAAAAGGCACCCCAAAGCAGGGGTACGACACGCAGTGTGAAATTATCCGCTATTTAAGCATATTTGTGAAGAATGCGCAAGAAGTTACTTTGTTATGTCTTTGACTGATTGTTGGTGCGCTCTAAATATTGCTGATCTTACAAGACTGTTTTATTGCATGCATTCAACACGTAAGTTATCAATACTGTTTAGTTTATTTCCTATTATTACAAATTTATTTGCTTCCGTCGGCCATTATAGACAGGGTACACGAATGATTTCATGAAAGCTTAAGGGGGGGGGGGTTTTAACGGAGTGCTTTTTTATTTTCTTCTTGTTTTTACAATTTATACAACAATTGACCACAAAAAAAATATATAGGATCAGTTTTTGGCTCAGCTGCATCATTTTTGTTTCAACGCTTATTTCACATGTTTACCTGTATGCCATCGGTCTTATTATTATACTTGGGCTGCAGAAACGAATTAAATTGATTGAATGATTGGTTGATCGAATTTGGTGTCAGTTGCAGGTAGATAAGTTTGGTAAGTTCAACAGTGGGTTTGGTTGGACATTGTAGTAGTTTTTTTAAGACCAAGAGTTGTTGGTTTCGGGCTTAAGGTGTTAAAATTTTAGTTTAAGATATAAAGTATGGTAATTTTAATTTTAACAGGTTGTTTGAGACAAATATTTACACTAAAAATGCAATCTGTACAAAAACATTTTGACAAACTCAAAGGGGGGGGGGTTTTAAGAAATAAAGTACGGTAATTTTAATTTTAACAGGTTGTCTGGAACAAACATGTTTACACTAAAAATGCAATCTGTACAAAAACATTTTGACAAACTCAAATTGTGTACATTCGAGTATCGTTTAAAAGAAAACGTTTGTAGAAGCATGTTCTATATTTGCGGGGGGGGGGCAGACTTACTGTCACAGCTGTATTTTTACACAAATTCTCTTGATGCATTTACAGGAAACAAAGTTTTAACGGAGTGCTTTTTATTTTCTTCCTGTTTTTACAATTTATACAACAATTGACCAAAAAAAAAATATATATAGGATCAGTTTTTGGCTCAGCTGCATCATTTTTGTTTCAACGGGGGGGGGGGCAAATTTCAATAAATGATTGATAAAATGGGAGTGTGTCAAAGAAGAAATAGGAAGTTGAAATGCAAGAGGTGACATATAACAGAGTGGAAGTGATAACGGTAGCGACACGGTAGCCTACTTTTGCGGAGAGAAAGATACCATTATCCCATTATGTGAAGAACCATTGCAGGATGGAGATGCAACAAAAGAAGAAAATTTGTAAGTTGAAATTGGCCATAAGTTTTAGGTGTTGTTTTTAAAACTTTGTTCGTTATCCGATGTAAGTGGACCGAAAATTTGAATTTTGCATATCAAAGTGCAATGATGCCTAGTTGCATTTTAGCGTGCAGTTCATCAGAAGGAGCGGCGGAAGGACTTGGCGTTTGAAGAAGTGTCACGAGGGCAAACAAATTATTGAAGAGGCATGGTACACAACTAAACGTGGTATAACTGCAGCGTTCAATGATTACAAAAAGCGGAAAAGTGTTGCTGACACCTTTGTAACAAGTTTGGATGAAGATTAAAAGCCCCATCATGTTCAAACGTCGGTGCAAAAGTGGATTCAATGCAATTCGCTGTTAAAATGCGTAAAAAAAATTGAGAACGCGTCAGGGGCAACTGATTTGGATATTTCCAACTTTTGTTCAAAAAGTGTTCAAAAGACAGTGCTGAATCAGCACCATCTCAGTAATTCTATAGTTAACTTACCAATTTCATCCGTGTTTAACAAATTTGTCGTATGGAACCTGGTGGCGAAACGCCTGTTCAGTATTTTCTATGATCAGAAGATGTCAAGGCAGTCGGTACCATCGAAAAAGAATATGGCCGTATCACGTTGAAGCACGCCTGCAAGGCAGCAGATATTTGACCAAAAGCCTTCGCCTGTCTCCTCCGGACAAATCCAGATCCTTTTTTTTATAGTTCGCAACTGTGGCTGGGGACTGCTCAAAAACAGAATAACAACCAGTTCGGATAAAAAAAATCGGACAACTCAAATTTTTCTGCAAAGATTTAAAATTACAACTTACAAAGGTTTTGACACCCACCGCAATGTATGGATATGTGGAGCATTATGCTACTCTGCAGTATATCAAAAGAAGCTCCGGGCATTACAAAAAGATCGGCAAACAAAACTACGACAAAGGGTGAAAACTTCAGCAAACAGATATGGCCACGGGTATGCCATTGCACCGAAGAAGGTTCCCATCCTAGAAATGGTCGGTGCTGCAAAAGCGGATCTGCTCGGTCACGGCAACGCAGCTGCCGCAGATTTTAAAGAAATCCGCGGCGTCCGGGGGGGGGGGAAAATTTCAATAAATGAAAGAAGAAATAGGAAGTTGAGATGCAAGAGGCGACATATAACAGAGTGGAAGTGATAACGGTAGCCTGTTGCGGAGAGAAAGATACCATTATCCCATTAGATTACAGATATGTGCTGGTGCTGCATAGGAGAAATAGATAGTGACTTGTTAATAGAAGTGATAAAATACACAATTGAAATTGTTGAAGAAACAAATAACTACGAACGAGAAGCAACAGTCAGGGAGGCAGCGACCAACCTCTGCAAACTACAGCATAATCACATGCGACGATGGGAGAAAGCTAAACTACACTCTACACAAAGGGATGACAAGAAATCCAAGTACGAACTGGGCATTTACTACGGAGGCAGAGTTACCCCCTGCGACCAAAGGGAGAGAGGGTGTCCTACTTGTAGGGCCGAAAGAGCGAGATGGACTTGCCCATGGCTTATATATTGCTATCAGAGCGGGATCGGAGATATCGTACAAGGTGCGGCAATCAACCGCTTTGAAGAGTATCTGCAACTTAGCAAAGGGAAACATATCAGCACTTAACAAGAAGGTGGAGAATAGAGCTGCATACATTAGTTACATGTATAAGCAAATGAATCCAGAAGACATACCAGCAATAGCAAAGGGTTACATGGGGAAAGAGAACAGCAAAAACAGAGATATAAGCAACAGGATACATGAAATGAAGAAAAAATACGAGAGTAAACCAACAGATGAACAATTCATACAGGACGTATGCAAAAACATATCCTACGGAGCATCAGATACATTGATCAAAAGGCATCACGAAGAATCGTGGAAAACGCTTTAACATGATAAAATGAGGCACACCTACAAAATACTAAACGAAGAAGGAGACAACAGAGAACTACAGCCAGACGAGTTAGAGGAAATTATGGAAAAAATAATAGACAACGTGGTATTCGTCCAAAACAAAGAAACGGGATGTCAAAACTGCATAAAAGGAGGACTGTACGCAAGCGCATACATTGCACAAAACATCGACAATGACACAATGGGTATGTGCCCACATATAATATTTTGGGGACACGCAGGAACAGAAAAAACACTATTAGGCAACATTATGTACCCAAAGCAGGTGTGGACAGAAGTGCCAACAGACAGCAGCGGAGTGGGACAACTAGAAGTAGCACCAGGAGAAAAAATACTGAAATTGGATGTCGCAACAATGAAGCAACTAAGAGATAAAGGAATATTCAGCAGCTACCTATCAATGTACAACAACCAATGGACAGCAAAGAAACGCGGAAGCAAACAGATCAATCCAGAATGCAGGCTATTCATAACAACCAACGGAGATGATAAAAGCGTTCAGCTCAATAGACAGCGCAGCACTAGACAGCAGAACATTAGAGCTGCAATTTACAAACAGGAATGACATAGAAGAATTAATACAAGAAAAGCTGGACATAACAGGAACCTTCAAAAAGCAAGAACCTTCAAAAACAAACAAAGCAAGAAGTGGGAAGGAACCGGAAAGTGAACCATGCAAGCATTGCAAAGGATACTGGGACGTAATACAGAAAATAAGCAAAGCAAACAAAGAAGCGAGAAAAGGAAGAAGGAAAGGAGACACGGGAGATAAACAGGAAGAAACAGATACAAAGAAGCAAAAGCTACAAAGACTAGAGCAAGATGCAGAACAACACCCTCCACCAAGCTTAAACACAAGTCAAGACCTATCGAAGATGACATCTCAGACAGCCAGATGCTTGACTGGGTCAACGTTGCCACCACCATATGCGGAAAGTGCGGAAATAGAAGTGACGAGGGAGCGCAATGCATGTGCAGCCCGGACAACACAGAGGTCCTGGCAACATACATTCGCCTCAAACATTTATTTCATTAAACAAGTGTTGAGTTTCATTGTGTTAGCATGTTTGGTTATAGTGTTGCAATTATTTCCAATACTGTTCGTAGCGATGTATAAATAAAACAAAAAAAAAGAAAAAAAATTAAGAGAATTACACCTACAAGGTGCTTACTTACACAAATTTGATTATGTGACACAACATTATCATCTGTGATAAAATTCTAAAAACACTGTAGTGCTTTAATAAAAAGCAAATTGCCAGCGGCGTAGAGTAAAACGTATTCATTTTTATGAAAACAGACGTTTCGACAAAACTATTGTCATCATCAGTGTAAAATGTAATGCACCAGCGGAAACGAGCTTGCTGTTGACTTCAAAAGAAAATGTGCGAAAGTTGTGATCAACAGCTTGCGGGGGGGGGGTTGTACCTTCCTCATCATCCGAAGATAAAACAGAGTCACTCTTACCTTCGTCATTGTCACTTGCTTGGGTCTAAATCAGACTGAGAAATATCACTTACTTCTTCATCATCATAGCTTGATCATGTTAAGAGCAGCAGCAGCATCATAAGTTGGCTTAATCATATTGAAATGTGTAAAATTATTTTTCTGAAAGTTACAGATCACAAATAAGTCAAAAAATTACAATGGGCTATAATGATGTAACAAAACATACAAATTACTAAAAATACTACATAACTTTCTCTGCCTCACTAAAAAACTTCCTTTGAAATGCGTGTAGAAAGAGTTGTCACTATTGCACAAGAAAATTACCACAAGCCTGCCACAAATATGAAAAAAGGGCTGTCATGTGACATGAAACTAGTCGATAAGCGTGAAATCGTTATTTGAAGCTTTGTTCCATAGAAATCTGCTGTTAGCGCATCCGTAAGGATGCATTTTGAACGGAAAACACGGGCGTAGAAAGAATATTCCCAGGGATGCAGATGGATTGAGACTAAAAAAAATATAAACGAGAGAAGGAAAGCCAATCCTCATCTTTTGTGGAATGTTTCAGGCAAGAGAGTAAGTTGTTATGCACTCATAAAACTCGTCAAATCTTCTTCCTCAACTAATGGAACCACAAGAAACTGAAACAGATTTTACATTGGGTTCTGAAAATACCGATTTCTTTGCCGAACCGAGTTGGTTAAAAATAATGCAATGTAAAGATGCTTTAACTTTTTCAAAAAATAAGATTATGTGTGTTAACAACAACAGATACTTGATATTTCACCAGAAGAGAACTGGTAAAATTTGACCTGACATTGATCTCTTGGATTTCAAAATACTTTTAACAAGAGAGCATGGAATACCACACAAAAAAGGTTCAGGTCATCACCCGAAAAACTGTGTAATGCAACAACACTGTGTCACCTATAAACACTGCAAATCAAAGTCTTTTTCAAATTTTAAAAGTATAATTTCTGCCAAAGTACACGTTTACGAATAGTTCGATTAAATGTTTACTAATTTGTGTGTTGTTAGAAAAAATTGACCAGTTTTGTGCGACACAGGCAATATCCCTGAAAGGAATTGAAAAATGCAAATATTCCAAATGGTGTATGAAGCAGAAGATTACAGCAGTTAAACATGTTTCATAAAAACATGAACACGCTCACATTTTGCAATATATTCAAATGCATAGTTTTTTTTTGTTTCTTCAAGTTTTGTGAAAATAAAAGCAGTTGGTGCATTCTTGCTAAATGTTTATTGGTAGCGAAACACATGTTGATTTTGCCAATGCAAACTTCCTTCTTGAAGTAGTTTGTAAAAGCATCAACAACTGTGCATCATCAGTGCTTCTTGCACGAATGCCAGAAAAGGGTAGTAGGGTGGTTGTCAATTTAAAATGTTTTTCGTCTGTTGCCTCCACATCTTGTTCCATTCGCAGTAAATTATGTAGGACACAGATTGCTTNACTGTGTCCTGAAACAAGGAAATTTTATAGGAAGTATTTTCGCCTACTTACAACGGTAAATTACAAAGAAATAGTAAACAGTTCAATAATTTAGATTCGTTAACGTATACAGCAGGGCTACTCAAACTTTCTTGCTCTGCGACCCCATTTTAAAACAGAAATTTTTACGCGACCCCTTGATGGATATGATGTAAAGAAATACTTATATTATATATATATACCATCTAATAGCGCCTGACGTCATAATCTATATTGTGACGCTTGTGGTATCTGCTTTTTCGCATTGTTTGCACACAATAGGCATAAAAAAAGTCAGGCGCTTGTGGCTACCAGGCTGGTAATACTCTTTTAAGTTCTACAAAATGTGTTTAGAGCAGTTTGAACACACGGGAATGATGTTTAAACAATAAATGTACGCACGTATACCGTTTATTGTGACTGACATAATAACCCATAATGTTTCGCGACCCCAAAATTATATTACGCGACCCCAATTGGGGTCGCGACCCACAGTTTGAGAAGCCCTGGCATCAAGGAGGAAACAATTCGCCGAGATCCATGCAAAGACCTCTTCCCAATTACTCTGCACATGATTACACTTAAAAAACATATGGCTCATGGTTTCTGATTGGTTTTCACAAAAAACATATTGGTCTGTATTTGTAACACCAAATGAATACAAAACATCGTTGGTCAACCCCACACCTGTTTGACATCTAAACTAATTATTTGTCACTTTACGCAACCTATCGGAATTTACTGAGATTTTTTTAGTTTAATTTCAACGCTTTGATTTGTTATTAGATGAAGGTGACGACTTCAATCAACTCGTCCAAAAATATGTTGATTTATTGAAAACAAAACAGTATGACGAAGCAAAAACGACAAAACAACAACTTTCAAGGTTATTTGAAAGTCAACTAGCGGTTACTGCAGAAGACTTGGAAGCCGAAGCCACAAAACGTCGAAATGGGGGAAAATATTTGGAAGCAATTTTGTTTTTTAGCATTGCTGCAGATTTCTTTGTTAAGAAAAATCCCGACCTCGCTGTAGCGAGAAGTGTAGCGGATTGTGCAAAGGAAATTGAACAAACAATCGAACTTTTGACGAAAAATTCTGATTTTTTAACAAAATTAAGAAACACAGAAATCGTGCATTCACACGTGATCCCACTGATGCGTGACATGACTCAGCAAATCCGCGACCTTCAAATAAACGAAGAAATTCGATGTTTAGAAGAGGTTTGGTGTTTGTATTACATTGAAGTGATTCAAAACTACATCGGGGATTCGGCATCAAGTGAAACAACATTAAAACTTGGACTTGAACTTATGGAAACAAAGTTCGGGAATGAAAGTTCAAAGTATGGAATCTACGGCTCTTTGTTGAGCAATCTTGGTTTTGTTTGCGAGAAAACTTCACAATTCAAAGAAGCAGTTGGATATTTTACAAAAGCAATCGAAGTTTTCAAAACAGTGGAGGATTTAACTGAGGAAGGACGAGGAGAAGACATTGCAAGAAGTGAGGAGAATTTGCAAAGAAACAAAGCAATGTTAAACAAGTGATTAAGTTTGCTGCAAAACAAAAAGTTTTTGTCGGTGACAAAATTATTGTGAAACAAATTCACATTTTCATTGTAAATAAACTTTTTTTTGTATTTTTTTGACTTTGTGCACAATCTCTGTATTTTAGTGATGATTATTTGTACAAATGTAAAAATAAAACTCACTGCCTAAAATGTTGATGAAATTTCAAAATTCCGCATTAAATTTCAGGATATTTGTCACAAAACATAAGTTTTTACACAAAATCTAAAAAACAAAGAATTAGTTGAAAATGCTGAGTTTATTTGCCCCAAGAAAGTTGTAGGTTTAACAAAAAAAAAAAAAAACTTGAAACATAAATGAGGTGTTAGCCAAAGAAAACTAAGTTTATTGAGGAACAAATGTTTTGAAACTGGTTTAGACATATCTTATATGTTTTGAATTTTAAATTAGTGTTATATTAGATCCCCATAAGTTGAATATAAAGAAACAACAAACCTTGCAAAGCTGCACCGACCAAACACAACCATCTGTACATTTTCAAACCAACAAGTTTCCACAAGTAAACTGCAACTCTCGATAATTGTCAGAAGCTCGGATATAATCACATTTATCATCAATTTCTCCATGGACCCTGCAAATGAAAACTTGTAATTAAAATCTTTGCTCTGGTCACTTAATAATCTTAGAAACAAAACCAGCAGTTATTGATTCTTGTCACCAACATTAGCGAGGTAATAATTTGGAATTCAACAAACATTAGGTAATTATAAAACACAAGTTGTCCAATCCATTGTTACGCCTGGACGTCATTTTTTGTCCAAAATAACACAGTGGATATATACAGGATATACACATAAATTATTTGATTTTTGCCAAACAGTTAAAACCATTTTGCCATTTAAATTCTCGGTAAAGCTCACCAGTTTGTAAAAATCTGGTAATTTCTGTGTTTTTCGCTAAGCTGTATTAATTTGGACACAAAACGGCATCCATGAGGGTGATAGAGACTCTATGCAGTTACATTAAGTCAAACAACTTGTGTTTTATAATGACTTTTACCACACCAAGTCAAAACCGGGCTTTATAATGTTGCAAGTGTTTATAATATATTGAAAAGCAGGAACAGTTTTGCAAAGAAACGCTCTGTGTGTCATTATCAGCAATTGATTACGTCCAAATGCAAAACTCAGGGTTTAAAAATATAATTTGGAAGAAAACCCTGGAATTTCAGCACGTCGTAAGGCGACTCGATTCATTAGAGAAACTTAACGTGGAAGGCGCTCAGACAAGTGGCTCAGTTGCCCCAGCCAGGGATGGTTGTTTAGAGCTATCAAACAAAGGTAAGCGTTAGATCAACCGATGGTTAACTGTACCAAACGCAATTCCAGTTTTGTGTGGTACGGTGATACTAAAGTTTCAAACAAAAACATTCACCTGTTCATTGGAGGCACAGATCGCGCCAAACGAGCTTCTTGGCCAGCGGTGGGCAACCTTTGACACTGTGGGGCCAAGTACGATTGCGATAATTAGATCGGGGGCCGCACCTTTATATAACGAAAGGTGATTTTGCTTCGTGACATACCAAAAATGCCTTACTACAAACAAAATTCGCATTTGATTCTCGCAGCATATTGTCAAGTCGCAGAAAAATAGCACCGGAGGATTAATCTGCTCAAAAATATATAATAATTGGACTCGTTTGCCAGTACGTTTGAAGTCCAAGTGTCCCTGCGGGCCGCACAACCGTTCATCAAGGGCCGCATGTGGCCCGCGGGCCGCCGGCCGCAGGTTGCCCACCCCTGTTCTAGACCCACTGCATAATAATTTAGCCGACGGGTAGCTAAAAAGACTGCGACAATCTAGATTAGAATTTACCAAAACATTATCCTGAGAACTGATTTTGGGTGCTCTTGGCAGCATAGAGAAGAGACAATAACTAACCAAGCCTTGAGATTTTATCAACGGGTTAATCGTGATCAACTCGAATGGATTACCTCAAGCCACGTTGCGCCTTCCAAGCCATTCTAGGCTCTACTCCAATAATCCTATTTAACTGTAACGAACCTACCTGAAAACGTTTATGAAATATAAAAATTACTTGTTTCCTAAAAATTATTCAGGTCATTTGTTACAAACATCATTTTCAAACATCATAAAATGTCCCACAAATTTACAAATATGTGTTCGTCACAGTAAAAGAGTTTTGGTGCAAAACTGGAGAATACGTTTATCACGGCAGAAATGTCAGGAAGAAATAACAAACCTTGTAAAGCTACAACAACCAAACACAACCATCTGTACATTTACAAACCAACAAGTTTCCACACGTAAACTGCAACTCTCCATAATTGTCAGAAGCTCGGATATAATCACATTTATTACCAATTTTTATTACCAACCCTGCAAAAGTCAATTTGAAATTAAAATCTTGGTTCCAGTCCTGTAACAATCTTCAATCAAAACAAAGTAAACCAGTGACATGTAAAAGAACAATTGGTAAAATCATTTGTGATTAGTTTAGGAAAGTTTTTGTCACTAACATTAGCATTGTAACAAGTCAAAATTCACCAAATCAAGTTAGTACCCAACTACATAAGCTTGTGGAAGAAACTAGAAAGGGTGGCTTTTCTATAGCGATTTTGCAGCAACCATATACATAACAAATTGTTTTGTACTTAAATTTGTATCAGAAAATGTTTATCATTAACCTACAATAGTCCTCGCTTTGGGGCAGCTATTTGATCATTTTATGGCCTTTTGACACAGTCCTTAGTGTTAAACAATATCGTTTTGCGTAAGTTAGACATTACTCAGGTATTGCTTTTCAAGTTTGTCTGTCAAACACAAAAAAGCTATGTTGTAACAAAAAATCATTCAAACTGTTTTGCGATACCTACAAGTTGACCTTCAGCAACTCAACGTGCAGCGCCCAAGCTGACAATGACAGTTTAAAGACAATTTATCACAGCTTAGGAGATGTCTAGTTTGTTACAGTTATGTTAATTACCAATTGGAATGACAAGTCAGTTATCGAGTTTATCATGTCAAAGGTGTAAAACCTACGCTCAAACTAAAAAAGTGCAAACTAATGTAATAAAACATGTAGCATTGCTGGCAAAAACAGCTTATTTCTAATTACTGAAAATACCACCTAGTAAAACGTCTGTTTGTTCGACAAGCAGAGACCTCCTGCAAGCTACCCACAACAAACAACTGTTCAAAATTCCAGCACAGTGGGGCTTGCATTTTTTGAGTTAAGGGGTGAAAATGGATGAACCGAAAGTTACCAAATACTGAAGGACACTTTGCAATCCACCAATCAACAAAGCATGAAACTCCTGCATCATGTACTTTTAATTAGTAAATCTGTTTGTAAAATTTAACATTTTGGGAGCCTGCGGGTAAACCACTGGGTCATTTTGGGTCAAACTTAGAAAGGATCTAATTTATCTAATATGTGTGTAAATTGTGAGTAAATTTGAAACACCCTAACTCGAACATATGCATGGAACAAAAAAACAACAGAATAAAAGGGCAAAAACAATATGTGAACTCTTTAGGAAGAGGACACATAATAATATATAAATGTTTATGAGAATAATCCAAACAAACCTGGTTTAAATCATCTGCTTTTCACTCTTCTTGCACAAGGAAAGATTTATCACTTATTTCAATGAACACTTCTTCATTTGAATAAAGCCTCATCTAATTCCATTTTGAGTTTTCTGTTGGTGGATCATGTCACTGTATCAAGCAAAATAAATTGGAATAAAAACATTGAAAACCAACAACTTGACATTTCTAAGCATCAAGGGAATATTTTCACCTTTTTTGGTGTAAAGTACAATAAGCTAACTGGGGGGGGGGTGGTTGCGACATTTCATGCACACACGAAGCGATTTTTGCGTTAAACAAGCGCGCCACGAGTGAATAAAAACTAAAAATACGGCCAGGTACCGTTCGTTTTTCCCTCACTACCAGTGAAGCTCCAAGCAAATTTCAAATTCAAACAAATGCCAAACATCGTCAGCACAAGCACCAATACATTAGCATGGAAAGAGAAAAAGAAATTCAGACCTCTTTGAAAAAGAAATTCAGACCTCACTTTCAAATTTGAGCAATTTGTTTGGCAAAACTTATTGAGAATAAACAAAGAAAAAGGTAACCGCAATTATTTAAACACAAAAGAACAAAAAATATAGCTATTTCCTGCATAATTGTGTAGGAAAAATTGGGTAAAACCAATTTTCGAAGACAGGGATGAACAGAGACTAGGACCCAGCCTATACTTTCTGGATCCATTTTTTATAAACAGCAACATGTAACTTCCATATGTAACAAAACGAGACAATAACGTTTTGTCAATCATTCTGTCAAACATAAACACAAGAAAACAAGACTAACTAACAGACACAAAACAATAATAATTCTACACTAGTTTAAAATTACCTTCTTCTTCCAACTCAACTGCTAATTTTGCCCAAACGTTTTGCTTCAAATTGTCATCTTTGTAGTTGTTCTGACTGCTGTCGTACAGCACGGGGTGTTCCCTTACTAGATTAATTAATTTTTTATTAAATGAAATCATTTTTTTTATTTTTCTGTGCACAAAACAATGCCAAAATTACTACAGCTTTGAAACTCTCCAATTCGTTGTTTACCAACAACACAAAGACCCTGGACTCGAAATCGCAGTGACCTCTGCGATGACCGCAATTTTGTAGAGAACCGTTGAACTTTGCGATTTTGTCGCTTTCGTCGCTGGAGGGCGGAAATGACGTAATTTTTTTGGCCTTGCGACAAAAAAATTGCATCTATCGCATCGTGGGTGGATCCGCCTTTAAAGACAAATTTACTTGCTTGTTTGCATTCCTATTGTTCTGAAATCTATGTTTTAATATATAGAGCACAATAGTATTGCAGTAATTGACTACATAAACGTAATAATGTTTATTAGCTTTAAACAACAGAGATCGACGTTATAAGTCCTGTAATGTAAAAAAAAACGAGAGACTTTAAGCGGAACTAAGGAATGTAATTAAAATGCGCAGGAATACAAATAACCCTTTAGGCAAAGCGTGAACAAAATACAGAGCGGAGCCCACGAGCGTAAATTGCTTAGTAGCTTACTGCATTCTCCCTCGGTAAAAAATAATGTTCACAAAACATTACCACAATATTTAACTACACAGTCCACTCGCCACAACGAGCAGGTGACTTTCGTTCACGGGTAGAACGACGAAGATTAGGTGGTGAGTCAGTCGATTCAGTAGATTCAAGGGGCGCGGGACTGTCCACTTCAACAGCCACGTCATCTTCAGATGAAGATATCTTATCTTCTGCAGAGCTCGAAGAGTTTGGACAAGGTGCCAGGTCAGAAGTTGAGACTGTGCTTTCCCGTCCGTTGGAATGCCGCAGATGGGCATACGGTGGATTTGCATCCAGCAAGGTCACAGGATCACACAACGGGTCTCCTTTCGAGCGGACAAACCTACGAAGAAGTACAGTGCCACCGTTCAGTAGCCATGAGGGCATCGAGGTACCAGACAGGACTCGGCGGGAAAAACTAAAAAAGCGTTCGTGAGGCGTTTGGTTAGTGGCGGTGCACAGTAGGGTCCGCATGGCATGTGGAGCATCAGATAACACTTCCTCCCAACGGCTATCGGGTAAATTGCGGTTGCGAAGCAGAAGTTTTACCGTCTTCCAGACTGTTTGGTTTGTCTTTTCACATTGACTGTTCCCTTGAGGATGATATGGTGTGGATTGACTAGTAGCGATGCAACGCGAGAGTAAATATTGACGCGTTTCCTCGCTGAGAAAAGAAGTTCCTCGGTCGCTGTGAATATATTCAAGAAAACCAAAACGGCAAAATAGGTTGGAGAGGCAATCGATAACGATGGACAAAGTCATTCTCTTGCAAGAAAAAACAAAAGGATACCTGCTGCACTCATCTACAACAATTAAGATAAGGATTCTGGCCAGGTACTGGACCTTTGAAGTCCATACTGATCCTTTCCCACGGTTTGGTAGCTTTTATCAGTTCTCTTGCCTGAGGCTTGTAGAAACGTGGCTTAAGTTCGGCACACACGCGACATCTATTACCAACCGATTTAGTTTCATCACTAGTATACGGCAAATTGTGAGATTTCACAAGGTGATACATACGGGCGTATCCAGGGTGTCCGAGTAATTCATGCAGTGCAAAAAGATCTTGAAGACGCACATACTCGAGAAAACGCATCTGGAACAATATTCAGTGTACCAGGTCGGTGGCGTATATCGTAGGAACATTGGCCCAACTGTAATCTCCACGATATCATCTTAACATTTTTAATCTTGCCCCGGTTTCTTCGTTCAAACATGTAAGCGATCGATTTTTGGTCCGTGATTAAAGTGAAATGCCGGCCCCTTTCTTACAGCTTCAATAATAACAGAGGCTTCCTTTTCAATAGCGGGGTAATTGCGTTCGCAACAGTTAAGTGTACTAGACATGAAAGCCACAGGTCGTCCCTTTTGCGACAAGACGGCAGCTACAGCAAAATCAGAGGCGTCTGTTTCCACTTCAAAAAGACAGTCGTCAAGAATTGCACCAAGAGTGACTTTGCCGAGCTCGTCTTTTAAATCGTTAAATGATAGAACGGCATCTTCGTCTAGCGGGAAGTCTTTTGCATTCAAGAGAGGGGCTACACGTCGTGAAAAATTCTTAATCCACTTAGCGTAGTAAGAGAACATTCCTAGTACTNCTGTTGGCAAAACTGATTAAGATGGCATTTAAAGGTTTCCCCAAAATATTTTAGGGTTGAGAAATGTTTTGTATTCATTCCAGCTAGTAATAGAAAATACACAAAAAGACTCAAGCCACTCGTCCCATTCTTTTGCTGATTGTAAGGTCAATCTAAAAACCATTTCTTCATTTCCTTTTGTTACTAATTTTTCTCCAAGTTCCACCATTTGCTGCAGGGAATCCACTTAACAATATCAGATGATTATTTACAAAAAAAGCTTATAAGTAATTATCAAAAATGCCTTTT
This sequence comes from Phallusia mammillata, assembly GCA_003260075.1. Taxonomy (NCBI): domain Eukaryota; kingdom Metazoa; phylum Chordata; class Ascidiacea; order Phlebobranchia; family Ascidiidae; genus Phallusia; species Phallusia mammillata. Next base: position 847 of record QLIY01002192.1, on the reverse strand, counting down.
AAAATGCTTATATTTTAGTAATACAATAATAAAACCACGCACAACCTTAACTTTCAAATATTGTGACTCAAGGCAGATTGACTGGTTACTACGCAAGCTGTCGTCTGATTGGTTCAATGAGTCGACTAGGCTGATTGGTTAAAAAGTCACATGACCCGGGAAAATCCGCCTTTGTGATTGGCTTAAAAAGCCCTGTGGTTCGAATTCGGAAACATTTTGGAAATATGCGCCCGGTACCGGTCCGCGACGAGTTCGTTACCGGGCTGTATACTTTTTCAGGGTAAATGCTTCAAAACACTTTGCTCATGTATCCCGGGGATGATATTATCTAATTTAGGCCTTTTCATTGCTAAATATTTGTAGGTTTTTGAAGGCCGGTCCGCGATAAAATTTCAGTTTCAAATACGGCCCGCAGTAGAAAAAAGGTTGCCGACCCATGCTTTAAAATACCGAAAGTCAGCGAATACGAACGGCCAAGTAAAGAGATTGTAGCCGATGTAGAGCCAGAGGTGGCAATATATAAATAAGAAGAAGCCATAGTAATGGGCGTATGAGGGCCGGATGTCTGTAAGTGAAATGACTGAGCTACCTGTTTGCTAATAAAGTTACCGGAGGCACCAGAATCAATCAATACTTTCACTGGATTAGACTCCAACGAGCCGTCTACGAGAGCGGGTCCCAGACTTAGGGGAGCCGCAGCGAGAGAGTGAGGTTTGAAAGCATTTGAAATATATAGCGTCGTGCAGAAAAACACACAGCTGAGGTGGGACGGAAACAAGAGCTGCTTTGATTAGAAGAGGGACTGCTGCGACAAACCTGAGAGAAGTGTCCTCTTTTCCCGCAGTTA
>QLIY01002191.1:0-21828 GCA_003260075.1 Phallusia mammillata | reverse complement strand
ACCCATTCTATACTATGCTGTGAGTAGAATGCACCATCAGATTCGGGTCACTTTTTATAATATTATACATTCTTTCTGTATGCTTATTAGTAATCCTATTGTAAGTGATTTTAGCTGCAAAAAACTTTTTCTCTGCTCTATATTTACTGCAGGTGGAACGATATGAGAAAGGGGGATGTCAGTATGACAGGATATCGGTCACAAGTGGATGAAGCCTTTAACATATTAAAGGTTATATTTTTTAATGTAGAATAGCTGCAGTAATGCCAGGGGCTTGTAGAAAAGATTACCATTTTAACTTTCTACAAGTATTGCCTGCAATTTGGAATTATAAACCACATATACTATTGATAAACTTCCAAAGTTTAAAAGGTTTATGTTTAAAGGGGTCCATAAAATAACAGTAAAATACTACAATTTTCTTTAACCCCAACTGTAAATAGTTGTAAATTTATTTTTTTAGTAAAGTAATTTTTTACAAAGGGTTCCATAAAAGTAAAGAAGGCTGAACTACAAGCATGCAAAAGATAAGAAGCAAAGCCAACCATAGGATGGAATTCAACTGTATGCACAATACAATTTGATCCCCACAAACAGCATCCATATGTGCACTGCTATTGTAAAGGGCGAAATATCATTAATTGTCATGTTAATGTTTGCAGAAAGTACAAAGTTTTTTTTTAATATTTTGAACTGATTGAAGCCTCAAGAGTAAAAAAGTTTATGCCCTTACAATTATTCTCACTTGTAAATATGTTCTTTCAAACTTGCGGCTCAGTTGTATGCTCCTAATGGTATTTTTAAAGTGTGTTGTGATTGAAAACATGTTGTTACTGTATGTTTTCTATGCTTTTTTGGTAGACTACTGTCTACTCCTTTTTTATCGTGTTTTGTTGGCTGTACAGTTTTTTTTAAGTTTAGGCGGTTTTTCATCAATTTGTTCTTTGAGGAACAATGTTTTGATTTTTTATTACCACTTGTGTAGCAATGTTTTTGTTTTACGGCTTTTGATCAATTGCACATTTGTAGATTTTGTGATTTTGCTTCACCAAATGCAAAAACCTATGCTTGTTTGATAATAAATGATTAGCATGCAAAAACATTAGATGTAAAAAGATCATTCCATGTATTTTCTAAAAGTTATGGGTCACAATGCTCAAAATTGTAAGCTAAACAAGTTGTACCACATTATTCTCCATGTATAAAATAGGTAATTTAAAAGCATGAAAGCCTAGACTAGCAAATATTTATTTAGTGCAATATATTAGGGTTTAATTAAAACCAAGGCACTTTGCCGCAGTATGTGCAGAAACAGTCGATAACTGTGACAGTCGGTTTTTACTAAAATAGTCAGCTACATAGGAATCTCAAACAACATGTACGGTCATTAAGTTGATATAATCATCCGATTCGGGGATCAGGGGTGGGGTACATGCTTTTTCTGCAAGCAACACAATAGGTTACAAACCCAGATTTTACAAACAATACATGTAACTTATGATATCTATTGCATATTATCAGTGCGTTTAGGTGATTTCCCCAATCCCATTAAGCATATGTTTGTTTTCCTTGCTGGGCATAAGCTTCTTAACCCTTCAATGTCATAAAACGTCAAATTTGACAGTTTAGAAGGTATGGTACTACTGTCCCCCCCCCCACATTTTTCTCCATGTATGAAATAGGTAATTTAATAGCATGAAAGCCTAGACTTGCAAATATTTATTTAGTGCAATATATTAGGGTTTAATTTAAACCAAGGCACTTTGCCGCAGTATGTGCAGAAACAGTTGATAAATGTGACAGTCGGTTTTTACTGAAACCAGTCAGCTACATAGGAATCTCAAACAACATGTACGGTCATTAAGTTGATATAATCAGGGATGGGGTACATGCGTTTTCTGTAAGCAACACAATAGGTTACAAACCCAGATTTTACAAACAATACATTTAACTTATGATATCTATTGCATATTATTATTGCGTTTAGGTGATTTCAGCAATCCCATTGAGCAAATATTTGTTTTCCTTGCTGGGCATAAGCTTCTTAACCTTTCAATGTCATAAAACGTTAAATTTGACACTTTAGAACGTATGGTACTACTGTGAAAAAGGCTGCTTTGCATCCGATGGCAAGTGAATTTACGGGTATTTTTTTCCAACTCATATTAAGAGAAGAGTGAATGTAAGTTTTAAAACCAGATATTATTATTACTTGTAACCCTTTATATAACACATCGATTCCGATTTTGACAGATTTCTTTGTAAAAACGTATGAACCAATTTTTTAGGTCAGGATTTGGTTTATGATCACATGCAGTCAAAATATAATACTGCAAAATACTGGGCAATTTGAGGGTCCCTTGCAGCAATGACCTGCAAAGAGTAATGTGACTTTTTAGAGTGAGATAGATCATCGCTTTTAGTTTCCTGATGTCTTAATTAGAAGTTTTGTTATTCAGAATAAGGTTATGTAAAATTTATCTGATTGTTCTTAGGGGTAACAATAATGAAGAAGTTCCACTATTGCAAAGGTTTTTCGAAACAGAATGGTAAACAATGACAAGGCAGGATGTAAAAACTTGTTGCTGTACCAAAAAACACAGACCACATGTTTAAATAGTCACATTATGAAATAGCTGTCACTTTACCCCAAATTTTGTAGTAAACTTCTCGACATTAACAATGTTGTCGATTTAGAGAAATATTTTTGTACCTGGAAATAAAGATACAAAATGGATGTTTATTGTATACGCCAGAGGTGGGCAACCTGCGGGCCAAATGCGACCCTTGATTAAAAGTTGTGTGGCCCGCAGAGATGCTTGGATTTAAAGTGTACTGACAAACGAGTCAAACTATTTTATATTTTTGAGCAGATTAATGCGCCTAATGCTATTTTTATACGATCTGACAATATGTGGTTAGAATCAAATGCAAATTTTATGTGTAGTATTGGGTAAGCACCAAAGTAAAATCACCCTGTGTTATACACAAGTGCGGCCTGCGATAAAATGGCAATTGTATTTGGCCCCTTAGTACAAAAGGTTGCCCACCCCTGGTTTACGCTATAAATGCTACTATGTTTTTATTATGCTACTATGTTGTTGTTCTTTATGTGTGCTTAACTGTTCACAATGCTAACTGTGTTTTGATAGGTTAATTAATGGATACAACTGCAAGTCGTGTTACCAGGCATTATGCTTGTCTGGGAAAACTTCTGGATGAGTGAGTACATTTATAATGACATTTATAGTTTTTTAAACATGACTGTGCAGTTCTTTATTATCAGTTGCTGTTAGTGGTTCTTAACCGTTTTATCACGTCAAAACTCCTATGATATTCTTCAGCCTTTGGTCAAACCCCAACAAGTTATATCCAAGGTTTCCAACTCATTTTGTGCTTTTGACCATATGTTTTTACCGCCAACGAAGATTCGTTGTTTTGCTGCTTATGAACAATGTGCACAATGTTCTTTGTTATATCAAATATAACCTAGTTACAACCTTCCATTGTATTGCCATCTAGCAAATAAACATTGCCATTTTTAGCAACTATATACCTGTATAGTTTAATTAAATCGTTTGTACTTCTAAAGACCTTCATCAAACCCCTGAATTAGCGTTGCCTAACCCCTGGGGTTCAATCTAACCCAGGTCAAGAACCCGTGGTATAAATACTAGGGTAAAGCATAAACTCTTTCAAAAGCAAATATGAAATATAAACACAATTATAATTGAATAGGCTACTGTGAGCCAACTTTTATGCTTTTAAGTTGGGCCTTAAGCATGCTTGCTCGAATGCATGATCTTTATGTCATGCAAAACACTTACTTAATTTCGCATCAAAAAAGTCTAACAGTTTAAACTTGTTGCCAACTATAAAATATGTCTGATAGGTTTTGTGTCAAAATTTAGCTAAAACGTTTCAGATGTTCCAAATATATTTTAAGTCTGATGAGGACCTTCACAGTTAAGGTGTTAATTGCAAAAAAATCACATCACTCTTGTTTTAGGGATCGCACAGCTGAGATGTCCACATGTGATTTGGTTCTAACATCACAAGGAAAAGAGTTTAAAGTTCACAAAAATGTTCTAATGATGTTTTCTGATTATTTTAGGAATATGTTTACAATTGAGGTGGGTAGATAAAGATCCTGTTATGATTTAAATTTACCACTGCAAGTTTTATACAAACGTTTTTGCATCACCCGCAACTCTTAGGACCTTTGAAAAGTCAAGTTTGCAAATTGCCTGACTTTGGCTCTAAATTTCTTTGTCAAGTGTTGAAGGACTGGCATTGATTTCAGACAAACATCTTGACATAAAATTAATCAGTAACCCTGTGTTTGCTCTATGTGTTTAATTTATAGCTTCTAAGGTGTGGTTGTGTTTACACAGTGGATCATATGTTCATTGCTGCTTTAGTTGACTATTAAGTTTTTAAGGTAAATAACTAGCAAAAACGGGGAGTAGACAACATGCTACCAAAACTCTTGAATCAGACTGTACCAACTTACTGATTACACATGCAGCTAATTATATGGTATAACTTGGCACCCACAGACTCAAACCATATCCGTAATTGTCTGTCACTGCTTTAAAGTCTGTAAAAATATAGTAAAAAATGCCATTGTGACTATTACGCTGCTGGTTTTGTTTCATACTAAATTAACTTTAAGTGTGTTTGAGCGGATTTTTTTCTGTGTTTGTAGTAACATACTGTGCTAGTTTCTTATGACCAATTGTAAAACATATTAGCAACAACACTGACATGTTGCAGTAGAAATCAATGCCTGTTTATAACAGTGTCTCACCCAATGAAGAAATGTGTTTTTACATGAGAATTAGGAACTAACTTATATAAAACCAACACACAACCACAATACAAATTGAATATTATGTTTTAATATTGTTCTGGCATTTTGTTATGCCGTATAAAGTTGTTCCTCAGTTTAATTACTGAAAAATATGTGTTAGTGTTGTACAAGAGCCAGTTATACACATAAGTTCAGATAAAATGGATCCTTAAACACCCTCAAAACCCTCCCCTACTAGTCATGTCCATGTTTGCTCAATTACCAAAATGGGGATACTGTTTTGTAAGCATTTACTCATGCTAGAATTTTGACAGTTGGAATAGAAATCCAACCAAATAATCTGACATAAAATACATCATTTGTGTCATTAGTGCTGTTAAAATTTCACTTTTCATTTTTACACACAATTTTCTGCAGATGAAGGAAAAATATGAAAAGGTTATTGAAATAAAAGAAATGCCTTACCAGCGACTTGGCAATCTGATTGAATTTATTTATTCTGGCAGCATTACATTAACCAAGGAGAACATGTTTGATGTTTTACAGGATGCATTGTATGCTCAAATAAAGTGTAAGTATTGTGATGGAGATTAAAACTTGAGTTTCTTGACAGATAATTTAATATTTTTTCATATATTTTTAACCTGGAGTTTTGTGCACAAAATCATTGTAAAATCCAATGATTTCTATTTGGGACTTTATTAAATTCCAAAGTAGTTAATGTTTCTTTGTATTGAATAGTCAATATGTTTTAGTTGCATTTTAACAAAACCCCCCCCCCCCCCCCCCCCCCCCCCCCCCCCCCCCCCCCCCCCCCCCCCCCCCCCCCCCCCCCCCCCCCCCCCCCCCCCCCCTTTGGAGTCAACATGCTTTGAATTTATCTCGGAAAATATTTCAGCTGACAACTGCCTAAAAGCTATTATTTTTGCTCGACAATGCAATAATAATAAGATATTGAATGAAGCATATGAAGCTATTTTTAACAATATGAATAAACTTCAAAATAATGAAGGTTTCTTGGAACTTGATATCAAAGACTTGACTACAATCGTTACATGGAAAAAACAAGTATGTTAAAATATTTTTCTAAAACTTCCACAGAAAACATAATGCTTTTCTTGTGACAGCATGTTGCAGAAGATTCCTTTAAAGCCATTGTGCAATGGGTTAATCATAACCAATCTCAACGCAAAAATCTGTTTGGCTCACTTTTCTGTCAACTGCAACTCACTTCAGTGACACATGATGCTCTAACAAGGATATCTGAGGAGGTAAGCTTGTTCCCCTTAACTGTCTAAGTCACCAAAACTACCTAATATTGGGAAGCGATATGTTTACTCTTTGAAATTTGTGGTTTGTTTGTTACATCATTTTGTCACAAAATCTCATGCTCTTTATATTGCCAACTGAACATATGAAACAGAACTCTACGCCTGTTCTAGCAACTCAATGAAGGCTACAATGACATCTTTGGGCAATGTTAACATGTTAGCTGTTTTTATTTACAATATGTTCCATCATATGTGAACCATATACAATACTTATATCGTTGTAGAACATCGTTGCATTGTCCATGGTATTAATTATGAGTCTCCTTCTCTGAAAGTGACACATCTTGATTTCGCTCTGTTTTTTTTCCTTTTTTTCTGCGTAGAAGTTTGTCCATGGTTATGGATGAAACTTTCACAGATGGAAGATAATATGGTCATGTAAATGTGCTGATTGTTTTGTTTGACTCGATAGCCCAAGTATTTACTCCACTAGCCCCGAAAATGGCTGAAACTTAGAGAGTTTAAATAATATATCATCTATTGATGTGTTTTTTCTCTGTAAGCACATTTACCCCATTACATCTCAAATGGGTGTAATTTCTGAACATTGGTTGATTTGGACGAATTTCTGACAGTATGTGCAATGTGTCATTGTTAGGTTTCAATTGTTATGTTTTGCCTTGCAGTCAGTTACCTCATGTGCCTGCTAAAAACGATTATTTTTCAGAATTTGGTAGCGTGACGTAATTTTTAGTAGCACGTGTGTTTTAGCCTTGTCTACACCAACAGTGTAGGGCCTAATAACACATACATATATGCCCTTACCAACTTCATATATGCCAGAGCAAAATGCTTTAATTGTATCAACTAGAGACCACTGAGGTCAATCTGAGGTTTGTTTTGATGCCCCCCCCCCCCCCCCCCCCCCCCCCCCCCCCATTTATTTTGCTAAAACCCTTTCATAACTAACAAATAAACTTGGCTAAACCAAAATAATTGGCATCAGTTTGTACAGGGGTGCACAGTCATTTTGCTGTTAATGGCACCATCGCAGGTTACTGTTTCACTCAAGCCTGCCAAGTGTCTAAAGAAAATTGTTGACAAACTACTGATTTCAAGAAAATTGATTTATTTCACAATATCCCATTTACTAGTGCCTAAAAGTCCGGACTGATTTCCAACATAATCCATGGATTGAGCTGAACAATTTGAAGCTTACTTGTTTATGATGCCATTAACTATATTTTGTTAGGTTTTGTGCTGGCTGTATTTTGAGCATTGTTTGCAAACAAATGATCCCCCCCCCCCCCCCCCCCCCCCCCCCCCCCCCCCCCCCCCCCCCCCCCCCCCCACATATATTAAAATGTAAATTTTCACGGCTGGACCAGTTTATTTTTTAAGGCACGTTGTGAACCTCTGTCCTTGCATGGCATCAGGGCAAAGCATAGCCTGTTGGTAAGAGTGTGTTTTTCCAGAACTTTCAAACGAATTCCGTGGGTTGGAAATACCCAGTGCCTTGTTATGTGGGAATGTTTGGTGATCGGCTAAATCCATCAGACGCTTTCAACAGGCATACAATGGATAATCAAATTCCTACACACCAAAGCGTCACCATAGACAAAAATTTCCCCTACACACGTTTATTGCCACCGAAGAAAAAAGTCTGCAACACTACTATAACGTACGATCTGTGTTTTTCGACGCCATACGAGGATTGGAAAAAAGACGTTAGCTTGTTTGTTGTGGCATACGCGTTCAGTTCTGTTAGCCTAACATTTTCTGGATAAAACACAGGTGTAAGTTAAACAAATGTAAAAACGATCAAGGTGAATACGAGAAAGGTGCTTTCACAGGTTGCCTAAAAATTGCGCCGTGAGCCACGAATCCGTAGGAAATGTAAGTGCGGCGTGTGTAACGTTTTGTTGAGTGGGCGCACGTTGCAAATCATTTTTGAAACACACGTGACGGACTGCATGAGTGACGTCACATTCTGCCACCGAGGTATGGGAATTAATTTTATACCGAGAGAGTAAATGTTCTATCTCCTTATAAAAGATATAAAGTAATTCAATTCTTCTAATTACGACGGTCACTGTGACGACGCTATTTCAATGATTGCAAAATCAGCACTTTGTGCGCCGTTTTTATAGCATTGCGACAGTGCTTCAAAAGTGCGGCAAATTTGAAAGTTCAGCATGCGATCAACCTATTGGTCGCGGGATGATCTATGCGTGTTTATATGGGAAAACCAATATTGCTAGATCGTTGCCTGAAACCAATTTTTTCGTCAGTTGCACCAGCACTAATTATTTTTTCTTCAATTGTGCGAGCACTTATTAGGTGGCAAGAAATTACAGTCGCGCACACCGATTTTATGGTCGCGCCGTGCGACCGCGCCTGCATTTTTGCACCCCTGGATTATGCCATTTTGAGATGTTAATTTTTGAGTTTTACCATGTGGCCCCACAATTACACCACTAACTCCTAAAATGGGTAACTTTTGCAATTCATGGCCAAATTGAATGTAACTTCCATAGGGTGTTCCTGATATAGCAAGTTTATTTCTGCAGACTATATTATCGCCCTGTTTAAACTCACAGTACCAAAACTAAATAACATTCATACATACATTTTAAATTCTGTAATATTTTTTTGGAATTTTCTCGAGCAATGGCTCATAAAGTTTCTTTTAACAGAGTTTGGTGAAAGAAAACTTGCAATGTTCCAACAAGCTAGTTAAAGCTTTTGCACAGCTGAAATATCCACAATGTCAGCGTGAGTAAATTATTAAAATTCCTTTTTGGATATAATTTTAATTCAGTTGTGTTGTTGCAGACAAATTTCTTTTAATGGGTGGCTATGACTCAGAGACAGATTGTGTGGCTTTTGATGTCATCACTAAAACATCAAAATATTTACCAGTAAATTTGACTATGAAAGCTGCAATGTCAAACTGTCAATGCTTTTTGATCTACATTGTGTTTTAGAAACTGAATTTTCCACGTTGTGCGGCTACTACAGTGAAAGTTGGGAGTAGAGTGTACATTGTGGGGGGAGCTGATAATCAGGGTGAAGGTCATCCTTACCAAAGCTGTGAATTGCTAGATTTAAATGACCTAGAGAATGGATGGAAACCAATGTCAAACATGCTTGAACCTCGAAAATGGTGCAGATCTGGTACATGTCGGGGTAATAATATTGTCATTGTGATTTTGAAGTTAGCCTCTAAATTATGTCTGATATGTTTATTATTTTATTTTTATTCACCACCTAAGAGTGTGCTTGCTCATAATGGGTCCACATTACGAAAAATAAATGCCCAAAAATGTAATAGTCTAAAAACATTTTACTGTATGTGATCAATTTAGAGTAGAGATGTAGGTTTTCATCATTGGAAATTTTATGCTGACAATTTTTGCTTCAGAAAAGATTTATGTTACTGGAGGTTATGACCACCAGTGCTTGTCAAGTTGTGAAGAATTTGACATCCAGAACAGCAAATGGATGAGCATAAGCAACATGCGGCAAGCAAGATATGTGCATGCAACTGTTGTCTTGAATGGTAGAATATAATTCAAAAAAATAAACTGTAATGGCAATTTTTATAATTATAGTAAATTGCAATTGCATAAAATAGCAAACTATATCACCTATAGACAGTTAAAATTTTGAGTGTTTTTTTTTTCGGTAGGGCTAGGATTAGGACTTTATTAGGAGAATTTACTTATGGTATGTTTAGATATGGTTTATTGCATTGGTGGTGTCAACAACACTACTTTTCACTTTTCCTCGTGTGAATGCTATGATGTAAGAAGTGGTAAATGGAATGTGATTGCACCTCGTAATGAAGCAAGAAGTGGTTTAGCATCTGTTGTACTGGATGGAAAAATATATGCAATAGGTACAAAATTGAGGTTTTAAATAAAACATATTGTTAGAGTAATGTTTTAAAGGAACACCAATTAAATACACAATCTGGCTGCATGCATGGTGCACATGTCATTTACTATTCATGTAATATTTATTCTGAAAAATGACATTGGCAATTGGCAATCTTATAAAGTGGATGTCAGGTTTTGGTAAACATGCCACTGAACTAGTGTAGCTTAACTAAGAATAGACACCTGCTTAATTAGGAATGCCACTTAAACCCATCCTGAATTTAGTCAGAAGCATAGGTCTAGCATACTTTAATCTGTATGTTAGAATGTCATTATCACTCTTTGATAGTTTCTAATATTATCACTCAATAATACTTTGGGATTAGTATTCAATTGTTTCCTAAAAACTAATGTTAGTTTGTAATAGAGAGTTTTATACCTTGATGAATAGGGGGTCGCGATGATGGTAAACGTATCTCAACAGTGGAAACATACATTCCTGAGGCAAACAAATGGTTGTTTGTTGAATCACTCCATTTGGCCCGCAGCTGTCCATCTGCATGTGTATTGGCTGGCAAGATTTTTGTCATTGGAGGGTGAGACCAATAAATTTTAAAAGGATAGGTCTTAATTTTTTTAATCTTTGTGATATAAAAAGGCACATGTAGCTATCAACACATATAGTTTCCTTGCTTTTTTCCTGCAGTCTGTCCACAGATTGAGATTTTGAGCATGTCATAGTGCAGACAAAGTTGTTTGGGCTGGTGAACTGCTTTTAAGCCACATAAAATGCATGCATATAGTTTCATTTTGGGGTTTATCTTGTGATATTACTTTCATTTAAGTTAGTACCAAAATAATTAACTAATTTCACCTTCTTTTGACAGCTGGCATGGTTCTAGCCGCTTGAATTCTGTTGAAATTTTTGATCCAACGACTGAAGACTGGTCATTTTCTTTCAAAACTAAAAAACCAGTCTATGCTGCAACTGTCGCTGCAATTTAAAATAGTTACCACGTATCTGTTTGTAAATATTTGTAAGTTTTTATGTTTGAATAGCAAATAGTGTTGCTATATTCAATGTCTGACAGTAAAACTTGTTATGAGTGACATGTCTGCCATTATTTGTTCAATGCTTTTAGGTATGTTTTTTACTATTTAAAATGTATTTTGTAACTGTAAAGTGTCACTCATTTATCACCCATTGTTTTTGTTTCCCACTGTTCTAATTTGACCCTTTAAAATGTTTCACTGGTAAATATTAAACTGCAATGAATTACTTTTGTACCCTTCACTACCAAGATAAAATCTAACACCCACTTTTTGCACCAAATTGTAATACCTGTTGTTCGAAAATACGTAGTATTTATTTGCTGTAGAAATCTGTGGAAATCTTTATTAATTGTCTGTTAATTTATCCTCCCATATGGCTGTAAAAGACAAGCAGGACCAAAAATGTAATGATAAGAATTGGTTTTAGTGACATTATTTTTGTACAATGCACTATTTCGTTTTACTCCTTTCTACATTCATTTATTTCAAGTTTCATAAAATCTTCATTTATAGTTCTCCTTGATTTTTTAATCATGTACGATTCCCACATTTGTCTTTTACAATTTCTCAACAACTTTGATTTATCTATTTTGTTAATGACACTCTAACAGGTTCAACATTCCCACTGTATTTGATACTTTATTGTCAACAGCAATTTACATATTTTTTGTACACGTAAAACTTTTTTATGGTGTAAATATTTATATGAAGTCGCCTAGTGATGTAAAGTGTGTAAAATAAATTTGATTTGTGTACTTGTGCTTAAAAAGTGTTGTACTTTGATAACGACATCATTGTTGAGCAGAAATATTTATGAGCACATGTACAAACCTCAATCACAAAGGTATAAATGCATAAAAATAGGTTTGCTTCATTTTTTTAGTTCTTTTATAAAACAAGTTATAATTACGAACTCATATACCTGCTCAGCTATTAGGTCATTGAAATTTTTAAAAAAATAACCATTACAGCCTAAAATTTAGACCAGAATGTTTCAACTTAATATCAGAGAACAAGTATAAAAGATAAATACAAGGCGACAAAACTCTAAATGCGTCTGTGGAATATCAAAAAGCATAAAATATATGTGGTTGCCTGGCGACTACCCGTCGGTGCGGCACCGCAAAGTTAGTTTTCGGGAAAATAAAACGGTAGCTGTTGTTTTGGGGCAGTGATTCTCAACCTTTATGGATCACGTACCACCTGGTGACTTTTCGTATCGTTGTGTACCACCTAAATGCTGTTTTAATAGACCAAGAGATGGGCCTATTTTCCCGACCAGACTAGCTCATAACAAGGTTAGCAATATCAGAATCATGTTCAAAACACGGGTTTTGCCCCGACGCTGATCAGTTTGGGTCAATTCTTGATCTGACGTAAATAGAATGTGACAGAAAGTTTTTTCTCGGGATTCGAACCCAGGACAATCTCGGGGACGAATTCCGATCATTTTTTTGTGTCTGTATGTGGGTCAAGCGCGCAAGGCCATTCGACCAAGTTCCTGCCCGCGTGACAGAACGCTCTACACACGTACCACCTAAAAGGCACCGGCATAGTGGTCGTGGCAAGCGTACCACACGAGAACCTATGTTTTCGAGTATGAGGCGCAAGCTCTTAATTTTNAGTACATTGCACGATAAACAAAGGAAACACTGAATGCGACTAGTACAGTGCACGATAAACAAAGGAAAAAAGAATAGAACGCAAGCACGTAACAACGCAACGAAAACACGAAAACTTGATACTATGCCTGGCAGCAATAGCTTATATAAAAAAAACTGTGTTTGAGCTAGGGTTGGGACTTTGTTAGGAAAATTTACAAATAATATTTTTAGACTCAATTTATTGCATTGGTGGCCACAATGACATTACTCGGTTTTCCTCATGTGAACGCTATGATGTAAGAAATGGTAAATGGAATGAGATTGCACCTCTTAATCAAGCAAGAAGTGGTTTAGCATCTGTTGTACTCGATGAAAAAATATATGCAATCGGTAACAAATTGTTAAATGAATATTTTTGAAGAACACCAATGCCCTACCAACTGAAATACACAAGCTTGGTAGTATGTCTGTCATTCACATACAAGTTGCATGATATGCATGCTGTACATGGTCATTTATTACTCATCTAATATTTATCCTAAAATGCTGTCTAATGACCTAGGCAATTGGCAATCTCATAATGTGGGTGTTAGGCTTTGGTGAACATGCCACTGAACAAGTGTAGCTTAACTAAGAATAGACACCTGCTTAATTAGGAATGCCTCTAAAACCAATCCTGAATTTAGTGAGAACCATAGGCCTGGCATACTTTAATCTGTATGTCAGAATGTCGTTATTACTCATCGACAATAACACTTTGAGATTGGGATTCAAATTTTTCCTAAATACTATTGTTAGTTTCCCCCCCCCCATACTATTGTTAGTTTATACAAGAGTGTTTTTTACCTTACTAAATAGGGGGTCGTGATGATGATAAATGTATTTCAACAGTGGAAACTTATATCCCTGAGGCAAACAAATGGTTGTTTGTTGAATCACTTGATTTGGCCCGCAGCTGTCCATCTGCATGTGTTTTAGCTGGCAAGATTTTTGTCATAGGAGGGTGAGACTAATAAACTTTTAATGTATAACTTTTCCAATCTTTGTGACATAAAATGGCACGATCCTATTTCAGCAAGTCAAACATGTAGCTATCAACACTTAACATTGATCCCCCCCCCCCCCCCCCCCCCCCCCCCCCCCCCCCCCCCCCCCTGCAATTTTCCTGCAGCCTGTTTGTGGTTTTGGGCATGTCATAATGCAGATTTAGTTGTTTGGGATGATGAAGTGCTTTTTCAGCCAAATAAAATGCATGCATATAGTTTGATGTTGGGGTTTATCTTTGTGTTATGCCCCCCCCCCCCCCCCCCCCCCCCCCCCATGGTTCTAGCCGCTTGAATTCTGTTGAAATTTTTGATCCAACGACTAAACCCTGGACATTTTCTTTCAAAACAGGAAAACCAGTATACGCTGCAACTGTTGTTGCAATTTAAAATAGTTACAATCAATCTGTTTGTAAATATTTGTAAGCTTTTATGTATGAATATTAAATAATGTTGCCATAATCAATGTCTGACAGTAAAATTTGTTATGAGTGACACCCCCCCCCCCCCCCCCCCCCCCCCCCCCCCCCCCCCCCCCCCCCCCCCCCCCCCCCCCCCCCCATGCTTTTAGTTCTGTTTTTTTTACTGTTTAAAATGTATTATGTAACTGTAAAGTGTCACTCATTTATCACCCATTTGTTTTTGTTTCCCACTGTTCTAATTTGACCCTTTAAAATGTGTCACTGGTAAATATTAAACTACAATGAATTACTTGTGTACCCTTCACTACCAAGATAAAATCTAACACCCACTTTTTGCACCAAAATTGTAATATCTGTTGTTCGAAAATACATAGTATTTATTTGCTGTATTTCTGTGGAAATCTTTATTAATTGTCTGTTAATTTATCCTCCCATATGGCTGTAAAAGACAAGCAGGACCAAAAATGTAATGATAAGAATTGGTTTTAGTGACATTATTTTTGTACAATGCACTATTTCGTTTTACTCCTTTCTACATTCATTTATTTCAAGTTTCATAAAATCTTCATTTATAGTTCTCCTTGATTTTTTAATCATGTACGATTCCCACATTTGTCTTTTACAATTTCTCAACAACTTTGATTTATCTATTTTGTTAATGACACTCTAACAGGTTCAACATTCCCACTGTATTTGATACTTTATTGTCAACAGCAATTTACATATTTTTTGTACACGTAAAACTTTTTTATGGTGTAAATATTTATATGAAGTCGCCTAGTGATGTAAAGTGTGTAAAATAAATTTGATTTGTGTACTTGTGCTTAAAAAGTGTTGTACTTTGATAACGACATCATTGTTGAGCAGAAATATTTATGAGCACATGTACAAACCTCAATCACAAAGGTATAAATGCATAAAAATAGGTTTGCTTCATTTTTTTAGTTCTTTTATAAAACAAGTTATAATTACGAACTCCCCCCCCCCACGTACCACCTGGTGACTTTTCGTATCGTTGTGTACCACCTAAATGCTGTTTTAATAGACCAAGAGATGGGCCTATTTTCCCGACCAGACTAGCTCATAACAAGGTTAGCAATATCAGAATCATGTTCAAAACACGGGTTTTGCCCCGACGCTGATCAGTTTGGGTCAATTCTTGATCTGACGTAAATAGAATGTGACAGAAAGTTTTTTCTCGGGATTCGAACCCAGGACAATCTCGGGGACGAATTCCGATCATTTTTTTGTGTCTGTATGTGGGTCAAGCGCGCAAGGCCATTCGACCAAGTTCCTGCCCGCGTGACAGAACGCTCTACACACGTACCACCTAAAAGGCCCCCCCCCCTACATATTTTTTGTACATGTAAAACTTTTTTATGGTGTAAATATTTATTTGAAGTCGACTAGTGATGTAAAATGTGTAAAATAAATTTGATTTTTGTACTTGTGCGTAAAAAGTGTTGTACTTTGATAACGACATCATTGTTGAGCAGAAATCTTTATGAGCACATGTACAAACCTCAATCACAAACATGTATAAATACATAAAAATAAGAGTGATATTTTTGAAGGGTTGCTTCATTTTTTTTAGTTCTTATATAAAACAAGTTTTAATTACGAACTTATATACCTGCTCAGCTATTAGGTCATTGAAATTAAAAAAACCATTACAGCCTAAAATTTAGGCCAGAATGTTTCAACTTAATATCAGAGAACAAGTATAAAAGATAAATACAAAGCGACAAAACTCTAAATGCGTCTGTGGAATATCAAAAAGCATAAAATATATGTGGTTGCCTGGCGACAACCCGTCGGTGCGGCACCGCAAAGTTAGTTTTCGGGAAAATAAAACGGTAGCTGTTGTTTTGGGGCAGTGATTCTCAACCTTTATGGATCACGTACCACCTGGTGACTTTTCGTATCGTTGTGTACCACCTAAATGCTATTTTAATAGACCAGAGATGGGCCTATTTTCCCGACCAGACTAGCACATAACAAGGTTAGCAATATCAGAATCATGTCCAAAACAGGGAACCCAGGGCACTCACAAGGACAAATCCCGATCAGTTTTTTTTATGTCTGTATGTGGGTCAAGCGCGCACGGCCATTCGACCAAGTTCTTGTCTGCATAACAGAAAGCTCTACACACGTACCACCTAAAAGAACACGTTGAGAACCTCTGATTTCGTGTATGAGGCGCATGCCTAAATCAATTTGTGTCAAGTCATGGTTGAATAAATTTGTTGGCGTTTTCGAAGGTTGTTCACGAGATAACGTGCGAAGTTTTAAGCCAGTGGTTTGTCACTAGTCAATATTTAGGACAGATTCTATTGACGACAGACCCTGTTTACACACTTGTGCCGATGTATTCAAGTAAAAGGTATTAAGAAGTACATTGGAGGGTCTAAATCTAATTAGTTTAATCACTCAGTAAGAAGTAGATTGTTTGTTTTTGTAATATTTTTGCAGGAAATGCCAAATGTTATTTGAACAAGCTAGTGTTAGTTTATGAAACAATTGAGCAACATAAGTGTTGGCTGTGTATGTGCTGACTGTGGTGCTGTTGGTCTTATACTAATGAATCTGCCAAATTATTTGAAACTAAGTAGGACAGGTGCATGCACAAATTGTATTTTTTTGCGCTCAAAAATTTTGCAAAAGCACTAAATTGTCCTAACTTGACCTCGATATCACTTGCTAAAATTGTCTTGTGCACAAATTTAGAGGCCATGCCTTTTCGCATTTGCGACATATTACTCCCTCATGCCTGAGATCTTATTGGGAGTTGCCATATTGTGTAGACTAGTCTGGCACTGTGGTAAAATAGTTTACAGGTGAATCTATGCTAGGATACAATTTGGTGTTTTTCAACAGTAAGCAATACTTTTAAAACAAAACCAGATNTGTTAAAAATCATAAAATAATTGCACATTGCAGAATTATATTAGTCAACTTAATGTTTGGCATACTTTTTTTTGCACCACTAATCTATACAAAAATACAATTTAGTGTTTTTCAACAGTAAGCAATACTTTTGAAACAAAACCAGAAGTTATTCTCAAGTTTGTTTTCCATTGTATATTTGTTTTTCACATGTAGTAAGTTATCTGCAGTTTTAAACAATGTTTGTAATAAAGTACCAAGCACTTCCGTAACAACCAAACTATTACATTTTTGATTTTTAATCCTTACCTCTGCGCCATGTAGCTTTCCACCCGCAGTTCAGCGCAACAAAAATGCTTGCAAACCTTCTCCAATGCATGTAGCTATTATCATGTAAAATATCAGTCTATTCATAACCACTTTCACCAAGCATCGTAAAAGCAAAACCACCAGCAAGACAAAAAAATGGGGATTTTTTTGGTTTTGTTTGAAATAAATGGCAACCCTTTGTATGGTTGTTATTTAAAACAACATGATCTAATCCAGTGGTCGTCAACCTATGGGTCGCAACCCCNCAGTGCAAATTAAATGTTGAACGATTTGACAAGTTTGTGTTCCGAAAAATGGGTTTATGTCTTAAATGAAACTTTTTTCGTAATACTTTGGTATAGCCATTTTTCGTAATACTTTTGTATCGCCATATTTGTTTGTAATTATGTACAGTTTGTGTAATTGTTCTTTCGGTTCAGCATTACTTAAAACGTTTTTCTCAGTGTTGAAAAAAATGGGGTCGCATGAAAATTCTGACTTCATTATCCCTTAAATTGGGGTCGCCTATAAAAAAGGTTGAAGACCACTGATCTAATCAACTGCTTTATTGTTGCAGAAACATTTATGGAAGAAGGACATCCAGAACATGGTTTTATTCTGACAATGCTTGTCTTTCCATTTCTTTTTTTTCTTTTTTTGTCATTAATCTGTATATAGTAGTCTCAAAGTAAGCCTGAGAAAGTCTGCTCTTGTGCCTGCTTGTGTAGTGGTACATGAGATATGCTTGCTGATGTCAATGATTGTTGCTGGTTTGCCCCATTGTTGCAATTCGGGTTTGATGTCAACTTGGGTGTAGCTTAGTTGAGGTCCTGAAAAAGGACGCTTTTCTTGGCTGATGCTAAGTTTACATTTCTTGTTGGCTGATTGGAGGAGGCATGTTTTGTTGTGATACATATTGCTTGTGTCAGTTGATGTTGCAGGGACAGACCTTGGCTGACCTTCTCGGAGGACTTATTAAGACGAGCAATGACCCTGTGGCATTTAGCTGATGATTGCATTGTTAGCCAAGTCTGCTGCTGGCCTGGTGCAGTCAAGGAAAGGTTACCCAAAATATTGTGGCTTTGTCACATTTGGAACCCAACTTGTTCTAATCCTGGTCAGCTGACTGTTGTAATAATAACTTTCTGTGTATGTGTGTCAGTCTGGTGAGGCTTACGCAGAAGTTGTCTGAGACCTTTGGGTCACTTTTTAAGATGGCTGAAGCTGGGTTTCTAAAGGACTGACTGACTGCTGTATGGTTTGTCCATGTTCCCCTTCTGGTATGCCAGATGTTAGCTTGGGACAGTTGGTTGATGGTAGCTGAACATGGCCGAAAGGTGTGGGCTGCTAGCCGCTCACATTTACTACCTGAAGCTGGGTGTCTCCATGCACGCAGATGGCATTGATGTGTAAGTCATGTGTCTTTGGTCCCAATTAGGCTAACTGTGTATGTGACTTTCACTTTGGTAGATTGGTTTGTTTAATAGATGTGAATTTTTGGGTGGTGGTGGTGGTGTATTTTTAGTTTAAGGGTTTTGTTGATATGTGGATTTTTTGTGGTGGTATTTTTTAGTTCTAAGGTTTTGTCGGTACTGTGGTGAGTCTACACTGGTATATGTAGGTGGTACTTGTGCAAGTCCTTTGTATGTTCGAAGTGTTTTGCTGCCAGGTTGCATGATCAGTATATGGAGTATATCTTGTGTTGCATTTGCGATTGGTTATGATATGCTTGACATTTTAATGCTCAAGGGTGTTTTGGTGTTGAATTGTAGGCATTGCATTGTTGGGTGAGACTCATGTTCAGATGAACAATCTTTCTTTGCTAATGGATTCACCTGCCGAAGTAAGTTTTTGAGTCTTTACTTGTTAATAAAGTAATGCACATAGGATTTGAAAGAAGGTACATTCTTCATTTCACCTATGTAGCTTGACCCCAAATACAATTTTTTTAAATTGGTTAAAACTCAGACAGTAGAACATGAGATTGTTGAACATTTGCAAGTGAAGCACCCAGTGTGAAATATCTATACTTAATATGTTAACCAAAAAAACACCACAGTGCAAGCCGGTGCAAACCTCCAAATGATGCCTGTGAGATGTTTTAAATATATTGGGTTGTTTATTTCATTTTTACCAACTTGCTTGTGTAATGTAGGATCTTACCTGTAATTATTGCTGTAATAATTAATTTAAAAAAAAATGATCCTTTAGTGGCTATCTTTTGGGACAATTGGTTTCATTTCTTCTTATCTTGATGATAATTATTATTATAAAAGTCACATGACATAAACCTTAAAACAGTGTTAGCACTCTAATAGTTTATCCTGCTGGCCTGTAACCAACATTTTTTCCTGTTGAAACTATTGTATCATTTAGTCTTGTACAGGCCTGCCTTGGTGTTTGTGCAAACCACCTTTATAGTTTCCAATGTGCACCAAAAACCAAACTTGATAACTTAGTAGTGTTGTGCTTAATTCTTGCAATTTCTCCTTCATGCCATTTGTAAATGATCACTTTGATTAGAAGGTAAATGTTGCATTATCTGCCAAATGTTTAACCATATTTATTGATATTTTTAGTGAGCATACAATTACTGTGTTTAGTTGTTTTAATTCAATTTTTTTTTATATTGCAGAATGATGACCTGTAAACAAACTTTCATGACAATGATTCACTCACTAGTAAGTTTGACATAATTACGTTGATTTCATGCAGTTTAATTTTGTGCAGCCTTTTAGTGCTACAGCAATATTTAATTGTTTTGTTGATAAAAAAATCTCAAATGTAATTTTGTTTTCATATTGTTAATGTTTACATTACCTATCCCTTTTGTACGAAGCAAATTATAAATTGTAATACAGGTTTACAATGAACAAATTAAACATGCTTTTTGATACAAAACATTACTAGATCTTATACGCTCGAATAAATCAAATATTTTGTTTTGCAGATTTCTTGCTTCTTCTTTCTTCACACATCATTTCTGCATTTTATTGTGTTGTGTTTGTTGATTTTTCGTTTCGCTGTGTCTGGTGTTTCTAGGTAGAAATGTTTCTTAGATCAGGCAGCCGGCAGTCGTCCAATCACGGATTTTGATATTTACCCATAATTTAAAAAATTTTATACACTTCTTTCGCCCACAACTACTGGATTAAGACCCAGAATTTTGTTTTTTCATATCCCTATATTTTAGCCCATAAAGCGAAAGGAGGCCTATATACCGCCCATTTTATGCGGTGCTTCCACTTTTTATCCTAGCTATTCGGTTTTTATCACCCTTAAAACGAAATTGGCGTGTACGCCTTTGAGCCAATTTTTTTCAAACCTAAGTTAACTTCTGAATACACTACTTTCGCCCTCGCCGGTTCAACCCATCATTTTTACACATTTTTCGCCCTCAAAATCCATGATATACCCATTTTGCCATCTTCAAGTACTCACCGGTCGTTCTTGTCCGTCGGGCAGTCGTCGCTCGTTGAGGCTGAAAAGGGCCTCTACATCGTTAACTCTAAAATGGGGGGGGGGGGGGGGGGGGGGGGGGGGGGGGGGGGGGGGGGGGGGGGGGGGGGGGGGGGGGGGGGGGGGGGGGGGGTCTCCAACAGTTTGAAATGAACTTACAACGAGTTCACTAGAACCCATATTTAGGTCAAATGCCTGGGGCATGTTCTCCCAATTTGCAAAACGAAACTGCATGGTCTCGAATTATTTAAAAATGAGGTCATTTCAACTCCAATTAAGGTCAATGCCTGCGGCAAGGGCTTGCAATTTTGAAAAAGAAACTGCATGGTCTCGAATTATTTGGAAATGAGGTCACGTGAACTCCAATTTGGGTCAACTGCCTACGGCAAGGGATTGCAATTTTGAAAAAGAAACTGCATGGTCTCGAATTATTTGAAAATGAGGTCACAAGAACTCAAATTGAGGTCAAATCCCTGAAGTAAGGGCGTGTAATTTTGAAAAAGAAACTGCATGGTCTCGACATTTTTGAAAATGAGGTCACTTGAACTCCAATTGGGGCAAATGCCGAAGGCACAGTCTCCAAATTTTAATGATAAAACTGTGTGGTCTTAATTGCAGGTGGACGTACGTATTTTGGCGTCTTGTATAAACATCCGATTTCTGCAGCAGTTCTTATAATTAGGGCCAGTTTAAGCTCACTCTGAATCGATTGAATTGTAGTGTAGAAATAAAATTTATTATTGCAATCTGTACAGGCGACATCGGCACGTACAGAAATTGGGGGGGGGGGGGGGGGGGGGGGGGGGGGGGGGGGGGGGGGGGGGGGGGGGGGGGGGGGGGGGGGGGGGGGGGGGGGGGGGGGGGAGTGCAGCATTGTACGATTAAGCGAGTATCCATGGTAGGGGCGTCCATGTTTAAATAATGTGATGGTCATCAGCAAGATACGTAAGGTATTTGCAAGTCGGTGTTGGCATGTTGCACCGAACAGTAAGTTTTTCTTTTGGAGTAGTAGCCAAGGGCGGAATGTGCCAGTTGGGTGGTTGATAACAGGCAGAAGACTGCTAAATCGTTGGACGTGGTGTTGTTT
>QLIY01002189.1:0-21836 GCA_003260075.1 Phallusia mammillata | reverse complement strand
CTGAGGAAAACATGAGAAACTTGTCATATTTTTATATCATTGGCCAAAGAAATGCAGTAGGATGTTTCAGGGTCACAGCGTGTTTGAAAAATAAGTAGTGTGGGTGCACCGAAACTATGTAGAGATGTGAAAAGATTTGCGTATTTCCATAGCACATATTAGATTATCCCCAACTGACATAACACCAAGCCAGCTGTATTTCCGACAAAGGCACCACCGTGACGAACGACAAAGGCATCTTATGNGACATAACACCAACCCAGCTGTATTCCCGGCAAAGGCACCACCGTGACCAACGACAAAGGCATTTTATCTGTGCTACGCCCATAACTTTCAGACATTTTAAACCAATTTCTCTAAAAACAACTTTGTATTGCTACACGGTTAGGGTTCTGTAAATTACCGTTAAATTGTACGAGTTTATTACTCCTAAATCCGTCACCAAAAAACAATTTAATGAACGTATGACAAGTATTCAAACTCATTAAACGGGGGACAACAACAAATTATCTTTTTTTGCAACGCCATTACTGTTTTTGTGGAAACATTGAGAGCAACTAAAATTGAAGTTGCAAAATATATTCTGTGGCACATAATTAATCTTAAGGTATCGCGCCATTAACATGTATTCCTGATTTTATTATGACGTAAGATCGACTTTTAAACGTTTACGTGTCCACTGTTGTAGGTCCTAATGAAAACTTAATTAAATGTTTGATACTTTCACAGGTGAACGGTAAGTTCACAAACACTCACTACCAAGGACGCAGAAAAACCTCTTGGCAAAATGTTAAAACCAAAGTTCGCATAAAATGTACCGCTTTTTTCTCCATGTCTCAGCGCAGCTTAAAAATGCAGCACAGTACAACAACCCAAGCTTGTAGCAGTTTTGATTGGTCGTTGTTTGTCAAACTTCTTATATTTGATATTGGTCATTTAAATGCAAAATGTCATTAAAATTCGCTGAACGCTTCAGCAAACAGATTTATTTAGTTTGCTCAACCTTAGGACGTGAAAACGAAAACTAAAATAATTATTTCGTTTGCATTCGACGCAATTCGTCAACACGTAACTTCTGTGTATCATAGAGTAGCTAAGGCAGGTAGGCATACGTGCCGGTATTTAGTTGACTTTCAGTGATGTAGGTAACCGCAGACAAAAGCTTTGGTTTGAAATTACGGGACCCGTCTGCCTTAGTCGTGTCTGGTGCATGACATCACTCTTTTTGCGCTCGAACGAATGCGACTTATGTATGCGAGGGTCAGTATGTGATGTAAGTGTGGGGCGTATTTGAGACGGTAATATAAGTGAATTAACAAATCCTTTTCTATTTTTGTAATTTATTGGAATTGAATTAACGTCGAGGAAAAAATGTCAGAACATTTTCGTGTTTCAGCGTAGGTCTTCGATTTTTCCGAAACAGGTGCTTTGCAATAAATACCACAGATTAATTAAAGAATTTTTTACCCAATAAAGTAGGGAAAAAACTTTTGGGTAACGCAATTTTGGGTAAAAAACGTTGGGCAACAAAACAGTTTACCCAAAATATTTGGGTATGTTGCTGCTGTACCCAAATGTCTCTCGATCGTTTTACCCAAATTGGTTTACAGTGTAGGATAAAAATATGATCAAAGGGATTTTGCAAACACCGAAACCAACAGATCTTTTATTGCTTCAGAAGCGAAACAAAATAAATATATTTAGCTTGCATCAAATGTATTGTTTGGCTATGAAAGCAAACTTATTACAAAGTTAAAGCACGTACCCTCTGTAGACGTTGGTTGGTACGTACATCAGCTTAGACAAAGCTTCGGTTTCAAATATCGGAGCCTGCTTGTCTTTGTCGTGTAAGATGCGTGATGTCACGCAGATTGCCCTCGCGTTTTGTGCGCAAACCAACGAGACTTGTGACATAGCAATGAGGTAACCTTGTCTGCTTGCTTGTGTACGTGTGTGCAATTTTTCTAAGACATATGAGTTTGTTTCACAGTTAACAGAAACTTAAAATGACATTCCATCTGGTTGTGTACGTGATTTATCATGACAAACTTGTCACATTTTTATGTCGTTGGCGCACCATTCGTACTTTTCTGTGCACACCATTTGTACTTAACTTGGTTGCCGATTGCAATGGAAATACCGTGACAAACGACAAAGGCACCTCACCTGTGCTATGCCCATATCTTTCGAAATATTTAAACCAATTGATCAAAAAGAAACCTTGTTGTAGACATTGCGCATTAAAAAGCAAATTCGTCTTTTGATTTTCGCATTAAAAAGCAACGCCTTTTGATTTTCATTGAATATGTGAGAACAATTAAAATTTGAGGAAAACAAAAATATTGTATGATACATAATTAATCTTTATAGGTATCATGCCATTATCATGCATTCCTGACATAATTATGACGTAAAAGCGACTTTTAAACGTTTACGTGTCCACTGTTGTAGGTCCTAAAAAAACCTTAATTAAATATTTGATTATTTCACAGGTGAACGGTAAATCCACAAACACTCAGTGCTAAGGACGCAGAAAAACCTCTTGGCAAAATGTTAAAATAGAAATTCCACAAAATGTACCGCTTTTTTCTCCATGTCTCAGTGGAGCTTAAACATGCAGCACAATACAACAACCCAAGTGACAGCTTTGCTTGATCGTTGTTTGTCAACCGACTTATTTTGGATGTTGGTCATTTAAAACGAAATATCTTTAAAATTCGCTGAACGCTTTAGCAAACAGATTTATTTCGTTTGCTTAACCTTAAGACGTGAAAGCGAAAACTAAAATCATTATTTCGTTTGCATTGGTCGTAATGCGTTAACACGTAACCTCTGTGTACCATAGAATAGCTCAGGCAGGTGGGCTTAAGTGGTGTTTGTCAACTTTCAATGCCGCAGTCTCGGACAAAGCTTGCATTTTAAATGACGAGACCTTCCGCGTTTGTCGTGTCAGGTGCGTGACGCCACTCTTTGTTCGCTCGAACCAACGAGACATACTTATGCGAGGTTGTGCACATGAAGTAAGTGCGGGGCATATTTGAGACAATCATATCAGTTAACGTTCTATAACAAATCGTTCCCATTTTAAGTTATTGGAACTGAATCAATGCGGCGGAAAAAAGTGCGAACATTTTCGACTTTTGTAAAATTGTTGCAGTGTATGTCTTCGGCTTTCCAGAAGCAGGTGCTTTGCAATAAATACTACATATTGATTACCGCTATAGCCTTAAAAACGCAATAGATCTACGGAGAGTGTGACAAACTACATACTGTTAACATGAAAACTAGTGATGCAACTAACCCGCCTAAAAAGGTTAGGGCCGAAACCGAATATTCGGCCACGACGCCGAATAATTTCGGCCGAATCAGGCCGAACCCAAAATCCTTATTTTTATGGATGTTTTCAACTGAATCTGGTGTCGTTTATGNTGAACGGTAAATCCACAAACACTCAGTGCTAAGGACGCAGAAAAACCTCTTGGCAAAATGGTAAAATCGAAATTCGCACAAAATGTACCGCTTTTTTCCTGGTGTCTCAGTGCAGCTTAAACATGCAGCACAATACAACAACCCAGGTGACAGCTTTGCTTGGTCGTTGTTTGTCAACCGACTTATTTTGGATGTTGGTCATTTAAAACGAAATATCTTTAAAATTCGCTGAACGCTTTAGCAAACAGATTTATTTCGTTTGCTTAACCTTAAGACGTGAAAGCGAAAACTAAAATCATTATTTCGTTTGCATTGGTCGTAATGCGTTAACACGTAACCTCTGTGTACCATAGAATAGCTCAGGCAGGTGGGCTTAAGTGGTGTTTGTCAACTTTCAATGCCGCAGTCTCGGACAAAGCTTGCATTTTAAATGACGAGACCTTCCGCGTTTGTCGTGTCAGGTGCGTGACGCCACTCTTTGTTCGCTCGAACCAACGAGACATACTTATGCGAGGTTGTGCACATGAAGTAAGTGCGGGGCATATTTGAGACAATCATATCAGTTAACGTTCTATAACAAATCGTTCCCATTTTAAGTTATTGGAACTGAATCAATGCGGCGGAAAAAAGTGCGAACATTTTCGACTTTTGTAAAATTGTTGCAGTGTATGTCTTCGGCTTTCCAGAAGCAGGTGCTTTGCAATAAATACTACATATTGATTACCGCTATAGCCTTAAAAACGCAATAGATCTACGGAGAGTGTGACAAACTACATACTGTTAACATGAAAACTAGTGATGCAACTAACCCGCCTAAAAAGGTTAGGGCCGAAACCGAATATTCGGCCACGACGCCGAATAATTTCAGCCGAATCAGGCCGAACCCAAAATCCTTATTTTTATGGATGTTTTCAACTGAATCTGGTGTCGTTTATGTGGTAATGTGAATTACGACAAACCAAAATCACTTATTCAATGCGAAAGCTTTACTAAACTTGTAATATTTTGCAGACAACGTGACACGTATTTTATAGATACAACAATTAGTTATTTTATGACGTTTCGTATTGGCGAAACTGACCCCCCCCCCCTTACCGCTATAGCCTTAAAAACGCAATAGATCTACGGAGAGTGTGACAAACTACATACTGTTAACATGAAAACTAGTGATGCAACTAACCCGCCTAAAAAGGTTAGGGCCGAAACCGAATATTCGGCCACGACGCCGAATAATTTCAGCCGAATCAGGCCGAACCCAAAATCCTTATTTTTATGGATGTTTTCAACTGAATCTGGTGTCGTTTATGCGGTAAAGTGAATTACGACAAACCAAAATCACTTATTCAATGCGAAAGCTTTACTAAACTTGTAATATTTTGCAGACAACGTGACTCGTATTTTATAGATACAACAATTAGTTAATTTATGACGTTTCGTATTGGCGAAAATGATACTTTAGGCATTAATTCCATGTAACCAAAAAGTTCGGTTTCGGCCGAATTTTCAAAAAAAGTTGGGGCCGAAACCGAAACATCGAAAAAGAGCGTATCCGACCGAAATGTTTCGGCCAACCAAAACTTCGGTGCATCACTAATGAAAACCTTTACGCGTGAATAGTAACGCTGTCTGGAAGTCTGCCCCCCCCCCGTGCATCACTAATGAAAACCTTTACGCGTGAATAGTAACGCTGTCTGGGAGTCTGTATTTGGTTAGTTAGAGTCAGACTATGATTGAATCTGTCATTTCAAGTTGCCAGCCCCCCCCCCCCCCCCCCCCCCCGCCTGGGAGTCTATATCTGGTTGGTTAGAATCAGACTATGGTTGCGACTGTACTTGATTTCCTTGTGTGCAGTGTGTACCGAAGCATACAATTTTAGTGATGTTCATGGTAACGGGAGTCACTGCGCACTTCAGTAGCCCTGTCGTTTTTTCACGGGGTTCGAACGCAAGGATCCCCCCCCCCTTTTTTACAGGGTTCGAACCCAGAGCACTCCCAGTGACGAATCCCGATTAAGGTTTTTTTGCCTTTGTATGGGTCAGGCGCGCCAGATCATTCGGCCAATTCGGCCCTGCCCAACCCTGTCGTTTTAGATTTGGCCGCCAGACGTTTTAGTTAGTTTAGCGCTACCAGGGGACAAAAATAGTAAACAAAGTAATTCGCTAGTGGGCGCAAGAAAGTTACGATTATGCGAGATTTTACTTGATGTAATTTCTGGCGACCAGCGGTTCTACGTTCTCTTACGAGCCCCCCCCCCTTTTAGATTTGGCCGCCAGACGTTTTAGTTAGTTTAGCGCTACCAGGGTACAAAAATGGTAAACAAAGTAATTCGCTAGTGGGCGCAAGAAAGTTACGATTATGAGAGATTTTAACTGATATAATTTATGGCGACCAGCGGTTTTACCTTCTCGTAGAAGTCACAGTGTTAATTAGTTTGACATTAACTAAATCGAGGTCACCGACCTCAACCAACCCAACTGCTGAGCTTGTCAGGACAGAGTCCGAGATTTTTCACACAAGTGTCTTGTACTTCAATTCGTTTGTTTATTAAGGTTCGACAAAATGATTGCTACACACTGACATATGGAACCAGAAACGGCGCAGTGACAGTAACCGCGTGGTAAAACAAAAATCTCCGACCCACATCTACAAACACAGTATTTAAGTCTCGTCAATTTGCGCATTTACAACAAAAGTATTGCACAAAGGATTTTGTAACACCGAAACCGCTCACAACCACATGATACTTTACCGCAACGTTTTATAGTCATTTACCATTTTGTATGAAACTTCACCGCAACGCCAGACGTCCATCAAAAATAGGATGCAATCTTACAGTTCTGACGTTCCTTCTTTAGGTATGTTTATCTTAGGTGGAGTGATTCCCACCGCTGGATTTGTCGCGGGTCTCTTCATCAACTTCTCGGGCGGACTGATGTACATCTACGCCAAGTATGTAGAAAAGAAGCAATCCACCGCCCCCCCCCCCCCCCCCCCCCCCCCCCCCCCCCCCCCCCCCCCCCCCCCCCCCCCCCCCCCCCCCCCCCCCCCCAGAGACTCACGATTCGAAAGCGTGACGTCATTGCAGTCACGTGACATTTTTTTCTCGACATATTGCGTGCACGATTCAGTGCACATGAAGCGGTTTGCCGAGCGAGCTTCACACAATTTTTACTGCATAGAGCATAAACACTGTATTGAAGCAATGTAGTGATCTCCCAATGTGCAAAAACCTTGGTCGGGTTGGGCATGAACTTTTCCTGGCGTACATAGGTAATTAACTATTTACTCAGAAACACTGTGTAGTAGCAATCTATAGTGTTTTTAGGCAATGCGTTTGTTGTTTTACAAAGTATTGCCCCCCCCCCAAATGATTGCGTGGTAAAACAAAAAACTCCGACCCACATCTACAAACACAGTATTTNGGCGTACATATTAACTATTTATTCAGAAACACTGTTCAGTAGCAACCCATAGTGTTTTTTAGGCAATTTTTTTGTTGTTTTACAAAGTATTCTTCTGTACAAAACTCTGTCTAATAACACTTTGAATATAGTTAATAACCAAGCACATTTCCATTTAAAGCCATTTAAACCCGGTTTGTAAGTTTCACAGACGTATATGGCTACAGTATTTTTTGCAAATGAATAAAATCCCAAAATTTTTTTTTGACCCAAGTGTTTAGATAGGATTATCGAGGTTTTAAAGAATGTATTCAAACCATCCCCCCCCCCTCACAATATTAATCAGTTCGACATTAACTAAATCGAGGTCACCGACCTAAACCTACCCAACTCCTGAGCTTGTCAGGACAGAGTCCGGGCTTTTTCACACAAGTGTCTTACACTTCAATTCCTCTGTATATTAAGGCTCGACAAAATGATTGCGTGGTAAAACAAAAAACTCCGACCCACATCTACAAACAGCCCTCGCGTTTTTGTTCGCAAACCAACTAGACTTGTGACTTGCTAGGGGTTATTTGTGGAGAAGTCAGGCGACGTGGGGGGCCCCCCCCCCCCCCCCCCCCCCCCCCCCCCCCCCCACAAAGGATTTTGTAAACACCGAAACCAACAGATCTTTTGGATTGCTTCAGAAACGAAACAAAATAAAGAATATTCAGCTGACATCAGATATAATGTTTGGCTATACAGGCAAACTTATTACAAAGCTCTGGTTTCAAATACCGGAACCTGCCTGTCTTTGTTGTGTAAGATGCGTGATGTCACGCAGGTTGCCCTCGGCTTTTTGTGCGCAAACCAACTAGACTTGTGACTTGCTAAGGGTTATTTGTGGAGAAGTCAGGCGACGTGGGGCGAAAAAAGCAGATCATCGTCGATGTTAAAGCTTTTTCTGTTGATGTATACCCCCCCCCCTTTCAAATACCGGAACCTGCCTGTCTTTGTTGTGTAAGATGCGTGATGCCACGCAGGTTGACCTCGTCTTTTGTGCGCAAACCAACGAGACTTGTGCCTTGGGTTGTTTGTGGAAAAGGCAGGCGGCGTGGGGCGAAAAAGCAGATCATCGTCGATGTTAAAGGTTTTTCTGTTGATGTATAGCAATTACCAATAAGTCGTTGTGAGACGCTGGGTTTGATTTTGACCAAATAGTACTGAGTTTTGTAAATCAGTATACTCAGATATTCTGTTAAGTGTGTTGTTAAGTATAATAAAGGGGACGAGTCAAATGCATCTGTTACAGCAGAAACAAAGAATCTTTTTATGAAGTGGTCGAATTGACGAAAAGAGCCGAACAGGTACAGGTTAGGTGCAGTTCCCATGGTGTGTGTTTAAACTGTAAACATCTCAGTCATGAG
This sequence comes from Phallusia mammillata, assembly GCA_003260075.1. Lineage (NCBI taxonomy): Eukaryota > Metazoa > Chordata > Ascidiacea > Phlebobranchia > Ascidiidae > Phallusia > Phallusia mammillata. The sequence goes on along the minus strand of QLIY01002189.1, from coordinate 13,597 downwards.
GAACTGTACAAAGGAAAATGGTCACCGGCCCTAATTAGTGTTAAACTAATCACACAGCAAAGCATCGAAATTGAGTTCAGACGGAACCAAATACCAAATATTTAACAACTTCGGCCTAATCAACCGAGTCATTTGTGACCTCAGTCGAACCCGTACTCTACGCTTTTGACATAATCACGTGAGTTTTGCTGTGCTATTGCAACAGGATGTCGCCAATTAATTTGTTGCCATTGAATATTAGTTTATACAAGGGTTATTTTTGATTGATACTAAGCAACCCATTTTGGAGAAAAAATGGTGACATAATGGAAATGTGCCAGTAGCATAATATTTGGATTTATATATATTTGTATAATATTTTTGGTAATATATGTGTTGCGTTGACGATGACGAAAGCGATTGTTGAAACAAGAATTTTTACAGGCCACCCAAAATACTTTCATACTTTGATGTTTTAACAAATTGTAAAGCTTAAGTTTGAGAAAAACACAGTGTCTGCATGTTTGGAAAGCTTGCTAAAATTTGTTTAAACAATTTTGGTTTCTTGGTCAATTGAGTTTGCTCCACAGTCTACCGAAACTTAAAATGACATTCCATGTGGTTGTGTACGTGATTTAAAAACTCACACGACAGAACAGAAGGGCATTTTTCTACTCCGTAATCAGAGTAGCTGTTGTAGCTGTTTGTCCGTCATCTACAAGAGGGGTGCTCATATTGGTTGATACATTAAAAAACGTATTTTAGCCTGCCATACACCTTGCTTTACTTGATTATTGCAAGGAGACCAGGTTGCCAAATTGTACTAATTGGTTGGCATAAAAAAACGGTGATACAAGGTACATTAACTTAATATACTTTGGAGTTTTTTTGTGTGATAGGTATACCTATTGGTTGCTTTAAAATGTTGTATTTTAAATTTAAATCAAATGTTTCCAATTTTGTCACACCATTTTATATTGTTTAATGTGGACTGTGTTTTTAAATCTACTTTTGGTTTGTGTTATTTGTTCCTCTGATTGTTAATATATAATTAATTACAAAAGAGATTTTGACTGCAGCAGTCCATGATATTTGTCATTTAGCACTTCGTTGCACCAGCAGAACTAAGGTCATAAAAATACTTGTCACAGCAAATCACATATGCTTGAGCTCTTCAATAAACAATAAACCACTGAGTATCTGATTCAACTCAGTGGTCTCCAACTTTTTAAAACACGACTTCAATTTTTACAAAATGAAATTTGCATGCGACCTCATTTTTACAAAATGAGGAGAAACAAAATTCCTCAAAGTGTAATTTGTTTTAAATGAATGACACAGGATGCATGTTCATAAATCAGGTGTGAGTGCCTTGAAAGGCTTTTAGGTTTAGTGATCTAAATAAAGTTTAACATTATTCTTGTGGGGTATGTCTACAGAATAGTTAGCTTTAAACTAGTCTAAGTGAACCTGTATGTCACACCGTTGGCTAATTCTGTGCTAACAATGCACTTTTTGAGAACCACTGATTTATGATCACATTTCGATTTGTCTATGTATTTTTATTTTTCACTAGTGATTTTTGTCCATGCACTTTTAGCATCAAATCTTTCATGGATTTGGATAAAATGCTGGTCGATGCAATCATGTGGATATGCCATCCGTTTCAATTAAATTTATAGCCCCAGTAATTATCTTGTTAGCCCCGAAAAGCAGAATCTTCTTATGATGCCACACACTAAAAGTTTCTTTACCTTAGTAGTGTTATTATTGTAACAGACATTATGTTAGTTGAGTCATTTAACTAGCATCAGTTGAATGATATTTTTTTCAATTGCACTAAAGCAGTGGTTCTCAAACTTTTTTGACCGTGACACAAATCTGAGTTTGATAAACATCTCACGACCCAAGCCTTCAACATAAAAAATGTAACAAGGACTGCAAATTCGAGGCCTTAGTTGCCGCACAGGAGTCTGCCCATGTCAAAATGGCTCCACACTTAAAATGGCAATAAATGCATTTTTTGTGTGTATGAAAGCATTGTATTGACAGTAAGAAAAACAAAAATATTCCAGTACAGGCTTGGCTTACTAATTAAGATATAGACCTGGGCACCTGGCAAAGCCTCACAAAACACTCATTTGATGTTGTTTTGTTAAACAAATTGTCATTTCAAAAGTTGTTTATTTGTGTTGAGGATTATTTGTGCTAACAGCAATAGTAATAAGTAAGATTAAAACCACGCAACGCATGATATAAAAAATCCCCCCCCCCCGTATCAAAGGGTTTCCCAAGATCAGGACTAAAATCCCAAGATCTTGGGAAAAATCCCAAAGAGTGACAGCTTTGTTGCAATGATTGGCTCATTTAACTGTACCCCCCCCCCCCCCCCCCCCCCCCCCCCCCCCCCCCCCCCCCCCCCCCCCCCCCCCCCCCCCCCCCCCCCCCCCCCCCCCCCCCCACTTTACTACTACTACATTATGTAAATTCCTTTGTGTTTGCTTAATGCAGTAATAATTCGTTTGACCAGAATTGAGTCACCATAGCGCTTAGGGAATCGTCAGTCTGATGATTTGAGAACTAGGTTTGTTCAAAGTAGAATATCGAATCCTTTTTTGTCGTTTATATCGGGTAATTGGAACCAATATAAATGTGTGGTTTTACCGTTTCTCAAAATGTAAACACATGCATAACGTTTTTACGTCGACGCCGGGTCAGTGTACCGATCGCAAAAGACCGCAAAGGGGGGATTATAGCAGGGGTGGGGGACCTACTTAGAGCCGTGGGCCGCATGAATTGCAAATTCAGTGTAAAATACTCAAAGCACACAAGTGGTTTTGTATGCTTGAAACAAGGTATACAGGTTAATCACTTATTTTAAATAAAAAATAACGCTCTAGCTCCATTATACAGATCTGTCTTCTTTCAAAGAATATATTTTAAATAGCAATATTAGGATCCACACTAATTGCTCTAAAATCAATTTAAAACTAACACCACATGGCAAATGCGTTGGGCAGCCATTAGAGGCATGCGATTGTCTGTCATTATTGCTAAAACAGTGAAGTAGTGCCAAAAACATATGACGTTTGAGTCATTTCTTAACCCCAGACAAACAAAAAAAAATTGGTAATCGGAAAGTCCCAACTTTGCTTGCTAGGGTGCCTGTTTTATGCAGTTGTTTCAAGTTAACAAACATTATATATTTGTTCATTAGGTGTCTATGTCAGTCGTCCACCACCAGCTAAACCAAATTACCTCAGTATGCTTACAACATAGTTACTGCTACTGAAGGCAATAAATATTAAAAATTGTTAGGAATTAACTTTTCAGGGCTGTGCTAATCCCCCCCCCCCCCCCCCCCCCCCCCCCCCCCCCCCCCCCCCCCCCCCCTATTTCTTTGTACATTTTGGGGTATTTCCCAGTATTTCTCTTTGTTTTGGTTGTTTCTTTCTACATTTGAAATAAAAACTATGTTTTATAGTGTATTAAACTGGCTTGCTTTCATTGTTGTGAGGTTGAATGATTGCATAGCCCAAAATAATATAAGAACTGGATTCGATATTCTAGATTCGAAACAATTATTTTAGGATACCCAGTTATTCTACTTTGAACATCTCTATTTAGAACCAGTTATGTTGATTGTTGTGTTTCACCCTGTAACCCCACCGGTTAACCTCATTAGCATCATATAGTCGATGGTTAACATTACATGCATATTTAGCAACCTTCCACATGTCTTCACATAAGTTGCTGAAAACAAGCAAGGTTATAAAAAAGTTGTCAAATATGGAACACAATGTAAAATAACAGAGTGTATTTGTGCCATTTTTAAAAAGCTAACAGTGTATGTACAGTGGCAGTATGTGCTAAGCCACCTAGTTTATGGCAGTGTTTACTCTTTGTTTAGAGATTGAATGTGTGCTTTTGCATTACCCAGAATAGTATGGGAAATAGAAAATACTAGGTATTAATAATTAAAGTTATTGCCCGATTTACTCTATTTGGTAATATTTATGTGTTTCAGTAATATGGACATTATTTTACTTGCAGAAGTATAGGTTGTAAGGCTTTTGTAACTTTTTGAGTCCGACTGGAGCTACGTGTTAAGCAGTTTCCCACCAAACCAATATTTCCACTTTCATCAAGCCAATTGTAAGCTTTCCCTTTTCAACAATGTCAGAAGAAGTAACAAAACAGCCTGAGGTATGTAAGTGTAGTGGTGACTCTCATATGTTTTTCGTCAGTGAATTAAAACGCACCCATCTCTGTCAAATGGCTTAAAGTAAATTATTACAATGAAGTATATTACCAGAACCTGTAAAATCAAACCCCCCCCCCCCCCCCCCCCCCCCCCCCCCCCCAATTAATAACCATAAAGTATGAATGCAAAAAATATTACATGCAATTATCCTGATGAACCTGTCTTGTATAGGAGATTGAAACGTCAATTATTTGTAATAAAAACCGCTGGAAGAACAATACTCATTTAAACTTGAATTAAGCTGTTTCATTTATTTCTGGATTTTTTTGATGCTTATGTTGTGTATGCATAGTCTCACTTTATTCAATGAATAGCACCAAAAATGTCTTTTTGTTTTAAAAAAGGAAATATAATTCAGTGGCTGAATAGCTCGTTACACTAACTGTGGTTTTACCAAATTAGGGTTTTTTCAAAGTAATAAAAATTATTGTCATTCTCAGGATGTTTCATTTTCTACTGAAATCCCACCGACAACCTCTCAACCATTAACTTCTATGCAAACTGGTGAAGGTAAGGAATTTCAGTTTATACGTAATATTGCTCAAAGAGATGAAAATAGTGAGATATAAAAACAGGGCGAGCTTTGTAAGCAACAATAGCAAACAATCGAATAGCATTTGATGTTAAACAACTACCAATTCTGAACTTGATTCATTTTTATTCTATCCAGACCAAAGCGTCAGAAAGACGCAGAAGATTGATATGAAAGATGCAAAAGTTGATAATGCCTTTGTTGGAATTCAAGGAAATGTGCGGCAGACTAATTATTGTAAGTACTTTTTGGCGTAAAAAAAGACATGATTTATTAATTAAATATTTCGGCAAATGCTTATGCCATTATCAGTGATATGTTCATCATCAAACTATCATTTTACGCAATGCTTGTTGTGGACCGTTTTATCAATAAGTGGTTATAAATGGGTGCAATTGATGTAGCCAATCACAACACTGATGATGGCATGAGCATTTGCTGAATCGTTTGAATAATAAAGCATGTCGCTTTTTACATTTTGTGGTTCGTTTTATTTCTCATCAAATTTATCCTTTACATGTGTGTTGGCTATTTTATCTTCCCTGGGTTTTGTCCACACAGTTTAGAAGAAAATAATTGACCCTCTACCCCACAAATTACCCAGACCATCAAAAAAATACATCAAATAACATCAAAGAAAAGTTGCTGGCATTTGATATGATGTGAATAAAATTAATATCAGTTTGTGTAAAGGGTGTCCATCATTGAACAAAAATTCTCCAAGCCAGCCCTGTAAATAAATCCCAAACGTTTTGAACAACATAAAACTTGCCAGCTGTTTTCATTATGGATAAAACCCCTAAATTGATACATTATATATTACTCTCTTTTTTTTCTACAGCTTATCCATACCAATTTATGTAAATGATTCATGAATTAGATAAACCTTTGATGTAGTGAAAAACATGTCATGTGTTTATTTGAATTTGTAACCCTGTAGTTGCCATGTCAGCCACAAATGAGTAAAACATTTTTATTTTATTTTATCCTGTTTGCTAATGCTCACTACAAATAGTTTTGAGGGTGTGCCACAATATTTGTGACTTAAAAGCGGCAAAATCCCCCCCCCCCCCCCCCCCCCCCCCCCCCCCCCCCCCCCCCCCTTAAATTATTTTATGCTGTTTGCTAATGCTCACTACATATAGCTTTGAGGGTGTGCCACACTATTGGTGACTTAAACGTGGCAAAATTCAAAAAAAGTAGCATAAAAATGAAGGAATATGATGATTAAATTTTAATATTGTACCAAATTTGGGTCGTTGGAATTTTATGCTAATGTGGGATATTACCTTTTTTACACAGTTTAAACGAAAGCTGATTTAAANTACACAGTTTAAACAAAAGCCGATTTAAATTTTCTTTACTACTTTGATATGGCCCTCTCAAAAAATATTACAATATTTTAGTCAACTTATATATTATAATTATTTAGGGAATTTTATTTGTTTGGATTGCAAGAGTGCCCCAGGAAAGCAAACCCCTACTGAGGAAACAAAAGGTAAACAGTATTTCTGTGTTTTTGCTATTCTGTTTCGGCCTCAAAAGCAGAACCTTTAAACCTGGTATTTGACCACAATTTTTATTCAGTTGGCCGACTTTTGATCACCCAACACTTTTTCATATGACATTTCTTCATATGTCAGCTTATCACCCAACACTTTATCATTGTATTTGTAGAATAATTTTTGTTTACTCCATGCTGGGTGGTGTCAACTTTACTTGGTGACTCCTTCTTTTTTCACTGCAATTTTCAGTGGATCTAATTTCACTGCATCAAATGATTGACATCATATTTAGCTCAAAACAACTGTTGAATGATCATAAATTGTTTGCCTTAATATTTTTTAATCAATGTCTGAATTTAATGAAGTTTGAACAGTTTCAGAATATGCTATTTTGATTCCTCAATTGTTGTGTTTTACTCTGTAGCTCTGACATTTACCCCACTNTAGGTGAAATGTCATTTCTGTAAACAGTGACTAATATGGGACTTATTAGAAAATCAGTATAGGAAATGTATTAACTATTTAAAATAGGTCATAGTGTATGTGCGCCCCCCCCCCTTGACATCATATTTAGCTCAAAACAACTGTTGAATGATCATAAATTGTTTGCCTTAATATTTTTTACTCATTGTCTGAATTTAATGAAGTTTGAACAGCATTCAGAATATGCTATTTTGATTCATCGATTGTTGTGTTTTACTCTGTAGCTCTGACATTTACCCCACTAGCCCCTCAAAACGGGTGAATTGTTTTGAATAAATTTGGACAGTTTATAGAACATGTTATTTTGAGTCGTTGAATGTTGATAGCCCCACAATTTCCCCCTCTGGCCCCTAACATAGGTAAATACATTTAACTAATGCCAAATTGGATGAAATTTTATAGCTTGTAGAATTTGCCTTTAAAGGTGTCAATTGTTCTGTTTTATCATATGGTCCAACCGTTTACCCCATCATTTCTTTAAAATGAAATATATAAAATAGGTGAAATGTCATTTCTGTAAACAGTGACTAATATGGGACTTATTAGAAAATCAGTATAGGAAATGTATTAACTATTTAAAATAGGTCATAGTGTATGTGCGATGGCAAAATGTGCTAAGCCACCCATCTAGTTTAGATTCGAAAAAGCTTTGTATGAATTTAGATTAAATCATAATTTGTCAGTAAACAAGTAAGTGAAATGTCATAGCAAACTTCAGGAACCATCCAGTGTAACAGGGTCGTGACTGTCTGCACTTATCAAATATTCAAAATATACTTGAGGGGAGCGGCAAACTATCAGCGTTAGTTAAATCTTTTTTGTAACAACCGCTAGGCCTGGCCCAGCGTCGTTCGTCACACTAGATTCCCTTTTCGTAAAATGTGCCTGTCCTACAAGATGGCCCACTCTTCCATATGCAACAAATGTTCTTGTTGAGCGATTTTAACGCTTTTACAGCATAAGAAGCAGGATTTTTTATTTCTCTCCTGCTTTAACAACATCCCCCCCCCCTCTAGTTTAGATTCGAAAAAGCTTTGTATGAATTTAGATTAAATCATAGTTTGTCAGTAAACAAGTAAGTGTAATGTTATAGCAAACTTCAGGAACCATCCAGTGTAACAGGGTGGTGACTGTTTTCACTTATCAAATATTCAAAATATACTTGAGGACCCCCCCCCCTGTAACAAACGCTAGGCCTGGCCCTGCGTCGTTCGTCACACTAGATTCCCTTTTTGTAAAATGTGCCTGTCCTACAAGATGGCCCACTCTTGCATATGCAACAAATGTTCTTGTTGAGTGATTTGAACGCTTTGACAGTATAAGAAACAGGATTTTTTATTTCTCTCCTGCTTTAACAACAAACTTTCCACTATTTTTCACTTCTTGCACTTTGTACAAATCTTCCACTGGTAACTTGTGAGTAACTGTAGGTTCAGGTTAATTAAACAAATGTGAAAGGGAATGTAATGAACAAAGTCACATTCGTAGAACAGTGAATTTTCACTTTTTACCCCTATTTGCGTTTTTTTACCCCTACAAGCCTTCACTACTTTTTGCAGTTTCGCCCCCCCCCCCTTCTGAGTAACTGTAGGTTCAGGTTAATTAAACAAATGGGAATGGGAATGTAGTGAACAAAGTCACATTCGTGGAACAGCGAATTTTCACTTTTTTACGCCTATTTGTGTTTTTTTTACCCATACAACCCTTCACTACTTTTTGCAGTTCCAAAACTCACTGTGTCAGTGTACATATAAGCTTGGCAAATTAGGTGTGTGTTTAACGAGATTCGTCAGTACTTGTTTTTGGTTTTTTAATTTTAATTCAAACTTAAAGTGAAAAATGATGTCAGAAATGCAAACTAGAACAGAAAGGTTTGTGTGTGTTGCTGATCTTGTAATGTAAACAAAGGTTGAGTCAAATTAGCAATTTATTCCCTGCTTTAAACAGTATGTGTTTTTAATAAAAAAACATGATTACCACTTTGTGTGCACATGTGCTTGGGGATTAATTTTTTCTGAATGAGTAGTGTCAATTAAAATTAGATAACAAATATATGTCTGTTATATGTTTTATAGTATGTGATTGATCATTATGTGGTATATAATATAGTAAATACATTATGTAGAAAAGCCACCTTTCTAGTTTTAACTGTTTTGAATCACACCTTGGACACAATTAGCCTGACTAAATCTAAAGGTTATTTTTTTGCAGAATTTGATATATTTGTTTTTCCTATTCTTCTTTACTAACTATTGTAAAACATGCTAATGAAGTAAACAAAATGTGGTCAAAGTGCATCTAAAATTTTCATGTCATATTAATAACGTTACCACTTTGCATGAACACATGTGTAGGGATCAGTTCGTTTCTTTTTTTTATTGTATTTTTCGACAATCAGGCGGCAGTCCGAGAACTGAAAATTGCCCTTTGTTGTTTGCGGGGTTTGAACCCAGGATTCTCCCAGGGACGAATCCCGATCAGGTTTTGTATATGGGTCAGGCGCGCCAGGCCATTCAGCCAAGTTCCCACCCAATCAGTTCGTTTCTGTTGCAGAATCAATTATGTGGGTAATTGCCTGGTAAATATAGGTTACAAATACATATCCCTTGCAAGTATGGCTAATTGTGTCAGTGGTTAACCCTTCAAATATGTTGGATTAAATATAAATTGGCAACATATTGGAGAGCTTCGCCCCCCCCCCAAATATAGGTTACAAATACATATCCCTTGCAAGTATGGCTAATTGTGTAAGTGGTTAACCCTTCAAATAAGTTGGATTAAATATAAATTGGCAACATATTGGAGAGCTTCTTTTTTGATATTTAGGATGTTTTATTGTTAAAGAAAAATCTCAGACTTTTATCCTTTACAGAATGGAACCTGCATTGTTTTTGCATTTTTACCTTTTTTCTGCACAATGCAGATGTTTGCTCGCACTTTGGTCCAGAAAAGATGGTTTATAGTTATTCATTTTTTCCTGTTTTTGCTTATCACCTGCTTTTAATTTCAGTGGCTGCCATCACAAAGCACCAGGACGAGCACATAAAGAGCTTGGAAGAAAGTGTGGTGCTTTATGATGAAACATTGAAACTAAACCAACTACCTGATGTACATCCGGGAATGCATGAGTATGAGGCCTATAAGGGAGAGGTGCCTGTGAAGAAGGAGAAATTCATACCATCTACAAAACAGGAACTTGGCTCTTCTTTACAAAAACAGCCTGTTTCCTTTGATACTTTATTACATATAATCACACACCCCCCCCCCCGGAGAGGTGCCTGTGAAGAAGGAGAAATTCATACCATCTACAAAACAGCAACTTGGCTCTTCTTTACAAAAACAGCCTGTTTCCTTTAATACTTTATTACATATAATCACAAAAAAAAAAATTCATCACATTAGTTGGCCCACCTGGTTCAGGAAAAAGTACTCTTTCTAAACAACTGGCAAAAAGTCAAGAAAATCAATCTGTCATGTTTCTTCTTCGGTTCATGGACCTAAATTATGAGGAACCTTTAACATACAAACAACTGTTTGTTGACTTTCTCTGTCCTGAGTTGGATGACCCCCCCCCCCGGCAAAAAGTCAAGAAAATCAATCTGTCATGTTTCTTCTTCGGTTCATAGACCTAAATTATGAGGAACCTTTAACATGCAAACAACTGTTTGTTGACTTTCTCTGTCCTGGGTTGGATGATGAAATAAAAGAAAATGCATTTCAGTGGATGAGGGAAAACGAAGATAAGTGTGTTTTTGTCTTTGATGGGTTTGACCAAACTTCAATGTCACTTGAAAACTTGAAACCTACTAACGTAGATTATAAAACACCCATGGCAATTGACAAGCTCCTAGCCAATCTTTGTTGCAAGAAGTTTTTCAAAGAATCTTTGCTATTGTTTACATCACGTCCCCACAAAATTCTTAAACTCCCATCAGAGCTTCGTCCAGATGTCACAGTTCATGTTGATGACCTTTCAACTGTAGACATGGAAAAGCTATTCCGTGCTTTGGCGGGGGACAAGGCAGATGGATTGTGGGAAATGGTATCAACCAAAGCCCCACAGCTGTTTGGTCTTTGCCATAATCCTTTACTACTGCAATTTATTATTTTTTCCCTTTTACATGGAGGTATAAACAAAGTTAAAACAGTCACACAGGTATTCCAAACTGTGTTAGAGCAACTTAGATACTCTGAGCATGTACACAACAGGGATATTGCCAAATTATGGAAGCCACTTGGTAAAATGGCATATCAAGCCATGCATGAGGAAACAGTTGTTTTCAACACAGAAAGTCTTGGGGATCTTAAGGCAGTTGATGTCCAAGATATTATCATAGTCTTTGCTACCCCCCCCCCCCAGATGTCACAGTTCATGTTGATGACCTTTCAACTGTAGACATGGAAAAGCTATTCCGTGCTTTGGCGGGGGACAAGGCAGATGGATTGTGGGAAATGGTATCAACCAAAGCCCCACAGCTGTTTGGTCTTTGCCATAATCCTTTACTACTGCAATTTATTATTTTTTCCCTTTTACATGGAGGTATAAACAAAGTTAAAACAGTCACACAGGTATTCCAAACTGTGTTAGAGCAACTTAGATACTCTGAGCATGTACACAACAGGGATATTGCCAAATTATGGAAGCCACTTGGTAAAATGGCATATCAAGCCATGCATGAGGAAACAGTTGTTTTCAACACAGAAAGTCTTGGGGATCTTAAGGCAGTTGATGTCCAAGATATTATCATAGTCTTTGCTAGTAAAGTTGGCTTTCCAAGTCAACGGTTATTTGATGGTGACCAGCTATTTTACTTCTCACATCAAACGTTACAGGAGATGTTTTCAGCAAAGTACATCTGCGAGCTCATGTCAGATGAGGATTTCAACAAAATCATTCCTGAGGTGGCTAAGGGAGGCCATTGGTCAATGGTTCGACGATTTTTATGTGGCCTCTTGCTTGGAGACAAAAAAGGTGGGTTGTCCAATATGTAAATGGGATAGTTTAAACTGTTGTGTATTTATCAAAGGTTAGTAATTGTGGTACGTTCACAGGTATGCAAACAACTTCATTCAAAACTGCTGATCAACTCTCAACAAAATGGCAAGGTATGGAATACAAAATCTTATGTATTGCACTGGTCGCCTGGGTTGGGCACTCAATCCCATCAGTCTAGTCCAGGGCAGCACAACATTTTTGCTATGACGGCCGCGTCGCAGATCCTTTCCGTCATACCCTGCTTGTTTTTGTTTTAAAATTACTGATTTAGAGAAATAGGTTTATGTCATACACATACCATTTAATGGCGCCTTAAAAGCCCAGATTACTTTCAAACTTGGTGCAAAGATCGAGCTCAGCACCAGTCTGACGATCAGTCTTAACTGTTTATAACGTCATAATCTATATTGTGACGCTTGTGTTATCTGTTTTTTTCGGGTTGTTTGCACACAATAGGGGTACAAAAGTCTGACGTATCTGACTACTAGGCTGGTAATACTTTTTCCAGTCCCACCAAATCTGTTTAGAGCAGTTTGGAAATCGAAATATTTGGCAAAATTGTTGTAGGTTTGTCATGGCTAGTACATATATATTTTAATACACATGTTCACGGCCGCACAAACTCGTCTTTGTGGCCGTACGGCCGTAGGTTGTGCATCCCTTTTACTAGTCGGTGGGGTTCGAGTAGCAAGTCCTAAATAGTTTGTGAAAGGAAGTTTTTAAAGGTTTAGATACGTGTTTCAGATACGGTTTAGATCAGGGGTTCTTAAACTGGGAGGCGCGCCCCCCAAGGGGGGCGTGNGTAACAAAGTTATCAATACGATTTGGCAATCCAAAAATTGGGTCGCGAGCCGGATGAAATGACCTTGCGGGCCGTAGTTTGGTGACCCCTGTACTATATAGTCGGCTGTACATTCTTTATTTGTTCGCAATTTCGCATTAGAGATTGCCCTGACTTTGAGTGAATCAACAATTTCTGGGCAACATATGCGTAGTTTAAAAGAATACTGGCAACGTGTCTCTGTGTTCGCAAAAGCCTACTTTTTCGCAACTTATCAGTGTTGAAGTGACTTTTTCCAACGTTCGGAACTAACTTGACAGTAGCTTAAAGGGGACCTACCATGTATGTTGTTTCCGCAAGACAAGCATCATTAGTGCTAATTTTTTTAGGGGGGGCGTGAGAATAAATAATTAGTGTAAAGTGGGGCGCGACCGAAAAAGTTTAAGAACCCCTGGTTTAGATACTACTTAACTACAGCGAATGCAACCCATCAACTGCCTCCCTTTCTTTAAGTAGAGTCAACTTTAATGAAACACTTTAATTGACACTCATTAAACAACGTGGACAAGCACGTCAACACTTCGGAGTTTTTGAAAACCTAAAATTCCTGTTTTTACTGCATGCGTAAAGTAAACGCTTAAAAGCAAATACATGGTCTTTGCACTTTTTACAGCTAAAACTTAAGTCAAGTCTATGAAAGAGATGACTCGAGTCTCCTAATCAATGCGCAATGATGCCCTAAAGATGAAAAAACTTAAAATATACGTTTAAGCCCAGTATCCTACCCCGAAATTTTTAAATGAAAATCCCAATTCCAATATGGACCGAAATCCCAACCCTAACGTGCGATCTGCATCACACTGGCATTTTACAAGGCTCGCTTAACAGTGATACCCTACATGCTCTATCGTATTTCGGTCTTTCTGAAACTTTCTTTGTGCAAGCCTTTCGTTCCTGAGGGTTTTCCTCATTTTTTCTTGAAGTTTATTTCACCTGTCTGTTAGTCTACGCTGTTATTATGGGTCCCCTTCCCTGAAGGGGACACATATTGTTTTTG
>QLIY01002188.1:0-21855 GCA_003260075.1 Phallusia mammillata | reverse complement strand
TTCTCAAAATATTGCAAATATTATGTCATGGCTTGTATAAATGCAAAGATTTGTTCAAAAACGTTTGTCTCGTTTCGCATAAAAAAATAATTTTTCGGTTGTCCTTATTTTTGGTTTCAAGTCGATGGCAACCCTGGTTATAGCACATGTGTATTGATATGCAAAATTTGTAAAATGCAAGCCTTTTTGGCATGTTTGAACAGAGTACACAAAAATCCACCATCTGAGGCATACCCCCCCCCCAGCACATGTGTATTGATATGCAAAATTTGTAAAATGCAAGCCTTTTTGACATGTTTGAAAAGAGTACACAAAAATACACCATCTGAGGCATGAATTTTGATGAGGTTTTTCCTTTATATAAATAAATATTAATTATATCAATTATTATCAATGACTTCATAGCAAATATCTTGGGTGGAGAAGAAAAACAGCCTGGCATAGATTAAACATGATAAAACATTGATGCATAACATAACAAGACATGTGGTTCACAGTTATTGTTCAATTGGAAATGTTGGTTAGCTTGCCTTAACATATAAACACTAGCAGTTGACACTAAAACAGCATGTGAAAGTCAGGTGACCCTAATCCTCTTGTTTACATGTGACAAGTAAGCTGAGGTCTGGGGATGTGTTAAACATGGACTGAAACAGAGATATAAACCTATTGCAACAACTTTATCATGAAACCTTAACTTACAGTCAGCATCACTTTGGGATCCAGCCAATGAGGAGTATGCAGGGGGTTGTGCAACATAATCCAATGGAATGCCATTGCTCAGATTACCATCATCCATTCGCTGACCAATGTTAAGTTGTTGTGGGGGGTTGTAGTTGTTAAACTGGTTGTATGGGGTAAATCCAGGGTTAATGGACCCAGGTTGTGGGGGCTGCATTGCCCAATGAGGCATTGCCCCTGAATGTGTGGGCAACGGACCTAGAGTGTCTGAGTCTCGGTCACTGTTAGAATCACCAAGGGACAATGTTCCAAAATCTGGAGAGAATAGTTATTGTTACAAAAGTCAGGTGGGTAGGACACAAAGGTTTGCAAATAAGGTTATGCCTAGTGGGCAAACAAAGTATCTACTTTCAAGTCCTGACTGAGGGCTATAGAACAAACACAAAATCACTAATAAACTGATATTTTGTTTGCTTGTGACACACAAATTGCCAGTAATGTCATAAAAAAGGTGGCTGATATACAAATAAAAGTGGCAGCATGTTACTAGATAACCCATTCATGTTATATGGCTAAATCGTTTGTCATTCAACCTAACAATCTTGAAAATAAATTTGTCAACAATGTGCTTTGAAGCATGGAAATACAGCAAAAACAGGACTGACCTTTGTGTACTGATCCTGTGTATTCACCAAACACATAGTAGCATTGCTCCGAAAAGGTAATTTTGTTTACAGTGTGTCGTATGTAACCGGCCTTTAATAAGTTTGAGGCATATTTTCTTGCCACTCGACGCTCACTCAGTCCTTCCACTTTCTGCTGTAACCACTCAACTAAATCTGAACCTGAAATGGAACCCACAGTTAAAGCATTTGTTTGACATAATGTTTGGTAATTAGATAATTGGATTACCTATGAAGGCATTGGGAATTGTGATTTTAAGCCACATTCTTGTTTTCACATCCAGTCCGCTGTCTGCCATCTTCAATGTTTTAACAACAACTCCCATGTCTGACAGTGTGGAAAGATGGGTATCATAACCTGGCAGAGCATAAGGAAGTTCAACTACAAATGTAAGAACAAAAACATTCAAACTGTAATGTAATAAAAAAAGAAAAAGTGCAAACCATTTGACAGTTTTGCTTGGTATGTTGGAATTTAGAAGTGTAACCCAATAGACATTGATAAGTGTATTTGTAACCATTAACAAGGGGCAAGCAAACGAATTGTACTGGTAATATCTAGTTGTTTTCGATTCTTGTGCAGTGCAGCTTTTAATAAACTAGCAAAGGTATTTTATAACAGAGCATGACATGATGTACTTAGAGACTATTAAACACAAATCAACAACAACATCACATCAGCACTCTGATCAAATATTTGGTGGACAAACTTACGATCTGATTCAGGGAGGGAGCTACCAAGTGTCTCAGAACTTGTTTCACGATTATAACATTCCAATGCACCATGGTAATCACCTTAAAAAAAGGTTTACATGTTTGACTTTGGTTTAAACTGTCAAGGATCTACAATTACAATTACAGTTACACCATCACTGTGGGAAAGAATTTTACAACATGTTTACCTCTTGCTGCCATGGTTTGATTTGCCCATACACCAGGATCTATTGGTCGAACAGGTTCATCTTTGGGGACAGTAAAGTAACTGCTTTCTGGATTGGGATCCCAGCATTTTGCCACAGTCAGGGTAATTGGTCTTCAAAAGAAACTAATCTTGTTAATAGCAATAAAACTCTCAATGTTTGCAGTTTAACACCTATTGCCATATTCATAAACTCAAAACATAAGCCTTTTTAGATTTAATAAGAGTATGGCATCATCATATAATATTAATATTTATTACCAGTAATGTTGACATAAAAACACATACCCTGGCTTGTGTACAATGTTTCTTAAAACCCGAACAGCATCTTCGTTTGACATATTTTCAAAATTGACATCATTAACTTGAAGTAACATGTCACCAGGTTCAATTCGTCCATCAGCAGCCACTGCCCCACTAAACATGTGTTGAGTTAGTTTTTCATGTTTAAATCTCATGACAGCTCATTTATAACCCTTATAATACAAAATACAAGTATAATTTACAGTTAACATAGTGTCAATATTATTTTATTGAAATTTTGACAAAAAAAATTATTGAGCGCCTTTAAAAGAGATTTTTCAAGTCGATCGTTTCAAAAATCAATGACTTTTGGGTACCATAAACCAGTTTAAAAATTATGGTCACTAAGATTTGGTTGATAATGTTTTGGGTAACAATAGTAATCATTGGTAATTTGAAGAGTAGTTCATTGGTCCACAGACAATTATGCAAGTAAGTTTCAGACAAAATGTATCCAATAGCTGGAGGGCAGGAAGCACACCAGATAATTGCCTAGATTACTTTCAAGCAAGTCAAGGGAATCAAAACATAACCAACAATGGAAAATGGAATGGTTGACTGTCAGTCTTACCCTTTCATGATAGATCCAATATATATGCCACCATCACCCTTTTCATTACTTTGCCCCACGATGCTTATTCCAAGGAAATTGTATTTATCTGTAAATAAAATGTGGTTGGTTTTGAAATCCAAAATTAAAAAACACTCATTGACAACTTACCCATGTTTAAGGTCACCAACATAATGTTTAATGACATGGATGAGTCTGTAACGCTGCTAGAGTAGGTTGATGTCTGTAAAAAATGTTAAACATGTTTACATGTTTAAAAGATTTAAAATCAGGTAGAAATTCAGTACCGTGTCAGAACTTGGCCTTGGACGTTTCTTTTTGAGTTGTTTCTTTCTCTGTCGCATCCTGTGCCTTGTTGATGTTGTCATTTCAGATAAGGTGCTGTATCAATACAAAAGAGAAATTGTGGTTGTGCTATAAAAATTATTTCTAAGAAATACTATTGCTTACATTGATACTGCTCACTACCAATGTTGTTGTGAGTAATTTCCAATTTTCGATCAAATTTATATGTTTTGCCTTTTAGCTGTGAACGCAGTGATTACCAACATTTTTGTACTAGCTGAATCATTTAAAACTTTATTTAAGTCTGTGGATCTCTACCCAAAATTTACCCAAATCCCTTTTGACAACCTTAGTTATAAATTCAAGCAAATACAAATTGGGAATAGCACTAAGGACAAAAAAACAGCATGATTTTAATCTCACAGGCCCTGAGCTTGAGAAACCCAGATTAAAAACCAACAATATGTAAATAATAATAAATTGTTCATTATGATTATAAAATTTAAATGACATCTTCTTTGTATTTAGCAGCAAAAACAACTTACTCGCTCATGTCATCTCTAGAATCCCATGAAGTTGTTTCAATGTCACTGCTCATAAGAGTGGACTGGCTTCCGTATTTGTTGTACATCCTGTGATTCCTGTACATGCCTCCTTTAACACACAATAAAAGTTGATTCAACCAACAAAACAACCAAGTCACAAATGTCCTGTATTTTACACAGTACTGTGACTTTAATGAGATTACTGAAACTATGTTTTTAAGAAGATACCTGCTGAAGGCAAAGAAACATTCTCAAACAGGTCTAGTTTTAGTAAACAAATATGTAATCGACTATACTATAACAAACTATCACAGCAATTATCTGTAAAGTTAGCATGTCAAGTTAATTTTGTTACGTCAAACAACATATGAGATAAAATGGTTCACATTTTGTTCAGCTTGTCTGTTAAATACCCATTTACCCAAATTAGACAAAGAGTCAACAATGATAGTTTGCTCACCTTTGTGACTGGATATGATTGAATCAGCGTCAGAATCCCGGTGTTGTTTGCTTCCTCCATTTCTTAACAAAGAATCGAATATATTAATGGTCTTAGTAACATGTTTCAAAAACTGTCCCAGGTTGAACTTACTTTACTTATTTGGTTAATTTCAGAGACTTAAGGGGCACACTATCTGATAAAAAAAGTCAATCAAACACAATAACTTGCTTCAAAACTTGGCACCAACAAAAATTTGTGCAAACTTACTGGTATGTCATATGTCGGGAATCTACCACTGTCAGTGATTGCCTGTCTGAATTTGTTAAGGTGTTGGTGCTTGAAGCAGGGCCCTGGGAAGCATCATCAATATCTGGAGCAACAAGCTGCAAAACCAACACAGAGTTACCTTGTATCCAACTAAGAATAAAATCAATTATTTCATCTTGTAAGAAGCCTAACACACTTAAATACTTTACATGTATTATTTCCTTCCTGAATTTGACTGATGACTTCCTGCGAGAAAGCATTTTGTGACACCATACATAATGCATGAGCACTAATAGTGCAATAAACAAAAAAATATCTATCTTACCTACAACCTAGTTTTTAATAATTTGAAACAAACAGTTTGTACAGTAGTAGGAAACTTACGTAAGCCACAATTCTGTTGTCACATAGAGGTAGTACTGTGGCATCATTCGTTATTTCTTCTTTTACCACCCTAAATTGATAAAGTTAAAACAGGGTGGATGAAATAAATATCGCACATAACTATTATTAAAAAAAAACTTTAAAAGATTCTGTATTTTACCACAGTTTGAGACTTTAATAACATCTAACATAATTTTTCACAGCAGTTCAGTTCATTTATTGGTTCCAAGAATTTGTAACTATTTTTTGTTATGCAAGGCTTACATATACATATGAAAACAAACTATGCTATTGGACTTAAATGTATGTTTAAAGCTTAAACGGACTTGCATGTATATTTAAGCTGACAAGTGTCTGTTAAATAGATAAGAAAATATTAGTAGATGAGTTGTGCAAAAATAGTCTATCAGTTAACTACTCAGTTACTTGTCATCCAAATTTTGTCTTCAAACACAAAACAAATCTCACCCAAAATCAGCATCTTGAGAACGAAAAAAGTATTTGAAATTTGGTTTCTTTATGGCAGCTTTGAAGTGCCCCAAGGTAATCTTATCAGGTGGTATGTTGATTTTGCTGACATATGGTGTTTGTTCATCACCTATGTGATAAACTATTTTGGTTTCTTCAGGCATTTTGCACCACTGTTTGTTAGCTCATCATTATCACATCAATATCTTGTCTTAGGATCTACACAAAAGACAACTCCAAGGACCTGGAGTAAACACACATTTGCTAAATGCAAGCATACAACAAAAACACTTCATTCTGGAGAAATGTTAAACCGTGTACATGTTCTGTTTTTAGATTTCAACATTTCATATATAGTGTGTTGTTACACAATCTGAAGTCATAACCAGTTCATTCATACAAAATAAATTGATTTAATTTGGTTTGTAAGAGCATTTAAAACCTGCAAATTTTGTTTCTACAAATTAGAAGTAAGAGACAGTTGTAACAAAGCAATGCTGTTTATTTTCTCCAGCCTATACCCAGGCACAAGTTTTGACAAAAATAAATAGTACCAGTGGACAATAAATACAGGAACTACAAGTATCATTGATAAATTTGGGACATACATTTTTATGATCTTAAAGACCCAGAAATAATGTGACCTATGAGGGCCTGAAAACTTCCCATGTAAAACTTATCAATAAAAATGTGTGATGTACAATGAAAGCAGTTGTATTATTGCATATTGATTATCAGCAAGCTGCACTGTTTATAATGTATCTGTTGCACAAAACCCCAGCTATTTTGTGAAAAATACAACTAGTGATGATTCGTCACATCATGAAACTTTAGGCAAGTTAGGCTCTGGTGAAAATTTCGGTTTGAGGCAAATTGAAACCATTAAAACAACAAATTCGGCCAAAATATTTTGAACCACTAAAACTTCAGTACAATACTACCATAGTTGTGTTCACACAGTCCTACACATGGTTTAGTTAGTTAGTTACGTAATTACGTTCATTTTTAGGCAGTTCACAAACAAAAAAAAACAGAAAATATATTTTCCTGGATTGAAACAGCACATATTTGGCTTACAACATTTTGTATCAAACTGGTTGTGCTACAATTTACAGTTGCTTACGTTGACTGTAAAAATATAGAAAATCAAAAACAATCGACGTACAAACTGTACGGTATATCGTTAGCGTTACCGTTATAGCTGTTTATTGTTACTCGAACACATAAAAGATATTTTTGGCAACAAGCAGAATTTAAGAACAAAAACAACTAAATAGTTTACACGGCGCAAACACAAAAATATAAACATCTAGGAAGTGAACTAACTTATTTACGAACAGACAATACAGTGTAAAGACTGGAGTGTTATCATTATCAAGCAAATTCCGGTTGTCGAAAGACTAAGTGGATGAGGGCTGGGTGAAACAAATATTTCTTCGGGTACAAGGGCATTTTTAAGTAATCTCAAACAATACCGCACTCACAAAATTATTTATACGCGTAGTTTTTTTTAAAAAACAAACAAGAACAACAATATGTATCTGAACTAAATTATATAAAGCACAACACACTGATCAACTTTTTTTAATGGCAACTTGTCATTGAACACCAATCTCGAGCCCAAAAATGATTTGGAACTTTGGAACACAGGATGACAACAAACTCACTTTTTAAAGAACGGGGTGTGGATTTTGGTGATCGAAAATGACAGCATGTAATAGACTGGGGGAAGTAGCTAATCTGCCACCATTGCACTTGACTGAAGATTAACTAAATAACCTGGCAAAACCGTTAGAAAGAATTTAGGTCGAAAAGAAATCGTTAAAAAAAATCACAAGGCACACCTTCATGTAGTGTAGTCTAATGGGCGCCGTTGTCGAATAAAGTTGCCGCAGCTATTTTTTCTACAACTGCGCAGAAAGGCCGTTTTAAAAACAAACAAAAAATTCAAGATAGCTAAGTTGGCGCAAGTTATATCTTGCGCCACAAGTTACTTAAATTTGGTTGCAAGTTAGCTAACTTGCGGCAACTTAGGCTAGCTATCCGCGTCGCAAATTAGATAGGCTATGTTTCGTTGCAGGTTACCTATAACTTTCCGCAACTTGGCTGTATTTCGTTCCGGGTTATATCTTGCGGCAACTTAGCTATCTTAAGTCCGCAAGTTAGCTATCTTAAGTCGCAAGTTAGCTATCTTGCTGCAACTTAGGCTAGGCTAATTTATTCGACAACGGCGCCCCATATCCACGTTACTTCACATTTTTGTATTGTTTTATGTTATCAAAATCGTATATGCTATCAAAAGATAAACTTTATTTCTAACCATGGAAATATTTGATCTCTGGATGTAAAAGTCTTAATTTCCAGCCCTACGTGAGTGTTGAGTTTATAGCCAATGTTACGTTGCGGTCAGCAAATGTACAATTGCGGTACGGTAGGCCTATTACGTTGAGCGTACCGGGTACCTTGTGGCAAAGAGCGTGCCGTTTCTTTGCGTTAACCAAACGAAATCAGATTTAAATAACTCAAGAAATAAGGGTAGGCTACGCCAGAGTTGCAAGTCGGGCCGGGCTTTTCGGGCCGGGTTCGGGTTCGGGCCGGGTTCGGGCTTAGGTATTTGTCAGAAAACGGGCTCAAAACGGGCCTGACTTTACGTTCCGTTTCCGTCATTTTTTAGTAACAATTCTCTCGCTTTGATCGAATGCCCACCCTGGTCTAAAACGTATTGTTTACCCCATTGTCTACTATTGTTCATTGTGTTTGTTGTCTTTTCTCTTTTTTTCTTTCTCATACTTTGTTGCAAGGCTTTCGTGGATAGACCTGTCAATCAAAATTTCGGGCCTAAACGGGCTTCTCAAAAACGTTTCGGGTTCGGGTCGGGCTTCGGGCTTATACTTTCGGGTTCGGGCCGGGTTCGGGCTCAGATTTCGGGCCCGCTTGCAACTCTGGGCTACGCTTTTCCGTTGTAAGTTTTGTCGGAGGGAATTATACCACCGTAAAGTGGATCTGGTCTTTGGGTAGAGGGCCTATAGCGTAACCCACCGTATATTTGATGAGTTTAGATGTGTATGGGAAACCGGAAAACAATATGTGTCTCAAAAAACTCGCTTTAACTAAAAACAGACAAATAGCTAAATGCGTGTTTTAAACAAACTAAATTTTAGTAATTTCGTTAAAGTTCATGTATCCATTGAGGTTCAAGCTAAGCAACGCCCTGATAACTAAAAAAGGTTTACAACCGTTTTTTTGTGCCGCACTTACAAGAGTTTTTAAATTTTTCCCTGACATATTTTCGATGTCAAAATACTTTAATAGTTTGTCGAAAATTTATTTTTAAAACAGTTTCGACTTCCGAACCATTTCGTTTTGAGTTTATTGTTGTCCAAAGACAAACGAAGTCAAGCATTAAACAGCGAACAAACTAAAAACAAACACACCAAAGCTTAGTTTACTAATATAAAATCAAACTGCAATTGAATTTTTCGCGAAGCTTTTGTGTCTCTTCTTCTGTTTGTTGAAAGACGCAAAGTTCTTATTTGTTGCTGTAAAAATTTACTTGTTTATTGTCAGTACTCTAAACACAAGGTTAACGTAAACTTTGCGTAATAAAGCAAGAAAATAAATGCTACCTTCTGTAAAGACTGTAACGGACTGGTTGGGGGTAGAAATTGGACCGCCTTCTGTGGTGGACTGATGGGTGGTGATGGTATCCTCGGTAGTAGGACGGGGCATTCCAATACCCATAATGGGTTGATGCGAATGAATGTTTGTCATAGCGTCCATAGTGAGAACGCACAGATGCTCGACATGTCCAGCTACCTATAATATTTTGCCGTTTGATTATTATTGGATAGTACAATTGCTGATATTTTTTATTAAACCTGCTCCCTCGCGCCTGATATGCAAATCAAGCTAGGTTGTCCTTTATAAATTTACTGCAACTTTCATTATTCCTAGTTAGGGATTTAAACGCATTTTGAGCAAAACTTACAACTGAATATTCACTTTCCCAAATTTTCACTCAACATTATGCTATACCTGCATAACAACGATGTGGTGAAGGAAGTTGAGCATGGTGCGGCCAGCGTCTGCGACACGTCCATCCGTGACAGTAAGATGGCCAAGTTGGGGCCGAATATCTTCCGCCTCCGCAAGACGCACATGGGCTCCAACCTGGATTAATGCGGCGAGGTTGAGTCTTTTTGGCAGCTTTGGTCATTTTTGGTTTTGTAGTTGCTACTGGCTTGGGTGTCGTGGTAGGAATTGTTGTAGGGGATGCATTTGATATTAAACCTTCGTCGTCTGCTGGTGGCGTTGGCTCCCTGTCGATTCGTTCGTTGACAAGACTTGCCAATGCTGCATAACACAATTGTGCAAGCGTTTGTTATCGTGTAATGCCATGTTTTTTTAACTGTTGCGAGCAGCGATCTAAATCGGTATACTACAAACAGTTTTTCAATAATATTTCACAATTTTAAGAGGTTCGTGTCCTGGATGTGGGCTTCATCGGAAATATTACACGTTATAAGTGTGTCGAAGTATTGCCCAATTTCATCGAAAACTCATGTGCTTTTGATTGCAAGTCTTTAAAATTTCAAATCATTAAAAATAACATACCAGATGATTAGGAAAAAATCAACGTCGCAATTGGAGAATAAATGAGTGCCGATTAAAGTGTAAAAAGCGGTATTGTAAAACTATTAGTTTATGTATTTTTACCAACACAGAGGTTATCCCCTGAATCTCCTCGGTCAAATCCTTTGGCACAATCATCGCAGCTCGTCCCGTTGTATCCTTTCTTACAAACACATTGACCGGATATCTAAAAATAAAATTAAAAAATCATTTGAAGACTAAATGTTACTGGTCGTCCCTTAACGCCACCATGATTTAAATGTCACCATGAGCGTTTTTGCCCAAAGTAATGTTGCCTACTGTTTTTTTATGTTCGAGCTTACCAGTTGCAAGTTGTACACTATCTTTATGGAGATTATAGACTCTATCGGGAAATCGTATGACTCAACGATTTGGGACTTTAGGTCCTGTATTTGACGACGAATGTATATTCCTCAGAGACATAAATTAAATTATAGAAACGTTTAACTGCCAAATTTGGTTCTAAGAGAATCCGACCTTTAGTGTTTCAACCTTGGTTTTATTGTATTTTGCTAATCCAACAGGGTAACAGCGTAACTCATAGTATTGAATCAACTCAAACAAACTATTACTAGGGGGGGGGGGAAACGTTTAACTGCCAAATTTGGTTCTAAGAGAATTCGACCTTTAGTGTTTCAACCTTGGTTTTATTATATTTTGCTAATCCAACAGGATAACAGCGTAACTCATAGTATTGAATCAACTCAAACAAACTATTACTACATTTTTTAGTCTACTCAATAAAATATGTCAAAAATGGAGTAATATATCCCTTATCAAAAACATTCTGACATGTTAACAATATTAGGCTACTGCTTACTGCGTTGCAAGTCGTGTTTTCTATCGTTCCGTCAAAATTGCATTCACACTCCTTACATCCATTGGGATCACCGAGTCCGAACGTGTTTGTCACACATCGGTCACAGGTGTCACCCTCGACATTTGGAAGGCACTTGCACATTCCCTCTGAACCGCAATTGCAATTTTCTCCCTCGCATTCTGATTTGTCAACACCCTCCATGTTGCATACGCACTCTGGAAAAAGTAAATAGCTTTCAGAATCATTCAAGCAACAATGAAAAAATAACCGCAAGTAGCTGAAGTTCGCATTTAACTCATGATGATGATGTTTAATTGTCTCGAAAAATATTCAGACTTAATTTTTACGAAGTTGTTGAAGTTGAAAATTGTTTGGCTCTATGTGCATGTTTTAGTTTTATAATATGTTTTGATAGCTTAAATAACTATTAGAGCTAATAACATGAAAACTTACAACAGACGAAGTTTTCTAAATCCCGATAGATGGCGCAAAGAGCACGGTAATTTAAATTAACGCTGAGACTGGTATTTTGTTTTCCATGGCAATTCTAAACATGTTATTTTGATTTTAAAACCTTACCCCAACCCTAATAGTCCTGTCAGCATTTATAACACTTTGTTTGTACACACAATGCGTTTTGCGTCATCTATCGGTAGTTAGCAACTTTGCCTGATGTAATTTTTTACGTTAGCAGAAAATCCTACATATCCATAAGCTACCATGTGATTTTTCTTACTTGTGCAAGTCCGCGTTGTTGCGTCTCCATAGTAATAAGGTAGGCAAGCCTCGCAGTTGTTTCCTGTGGTATGATGAAGACATTTCAGACACCTTCCACTTATCGCTTCACACGAAGTAGGGTCGCTGGCATTTATATTGTTGTTGCAGTTACAAGGAATGCACTGTCCATTGCCCTCGTCCCAGAAATGGCCAACTTCGCAGCTGCAATAACAGTTTAATGTTCATTGTTTCATCAGTTGCAAAAACTTGCGAACATTTAGGAAGCGATTTGAAGTATATATTTTTAAATTTATATTAACTGCCAACACACTAACCTCTGTTTTTATTTTAACAATTAACGCTTGGTTTTAACCTACTTTGTTTGGGTCAATCAATCACTGTTAAAATAAACTGAACTAATAGCATCTTGCATAATCGGCGAAGTAGTGTTCGAAATAGATTAAACTACATGGGTCCAGACAGTGGCACGATCACCGGAAGACAAGAATGCATTTCGTATAATTTACAAGCAAAAGGGTGTGAAATGGAGGAGATAGCACGGACGTTTGTTGCATTAGGGCGAAATTTGGGCCAAGTTGTTTGATCAAACTCGATTTGGAGACGATTAGCTATATCTTTGCAATCTGATCATCGAAAACAAACAAATGCAAACAACAGTCATCTGCAAAAAGCGTAATGCAAATTTCTCTATCAATCTAGGCCAAACGAACTGACTCCTGATGATGTCACGTCATAGTCGTATAATGCGTTTGCAAACTTTTTTGCATTGTGGTGTTTTCGGGCAGTACCGATCTTTTTTTATTAGGTAAAGACAGAAAGGCGACGTGAAACAAAGGATTTTGGTTTAGTTCAAAATTGGTAAGGCAATTTGTTGGGAAAGTACCTTCAAACTCCAACGCGGTCGTATACAGTCATGAATTTCATATTTTGAAACTCAATTCGTGTACAAACTGTACTTCAACCCTAAGTGAAAAATGTTATCCTACTGACCTTTCGCAATGATCGCCAATTCTCCCGCCAGAACATCCAGTACAGACGCCGGTTGTGTCATCGCAAAAGATAGAGAATCCGTTGCAGTCGCATTGACGACATTCAGGAAATCCAAAGTAGCCCTGCGCGCATTGATCGCACTGTTTGCCCGCCACTAAACTCCGACAGTCGCATCGGCCATTCAGACCGTCGCAAGATGACGTATTCGTCGAGCCATATTTGTTGCACTCACAAACTGTGGTAAAGAATATAATGTTTTTTTTGTATATTCTATCACTTCACAACGAAAAAGCGTTAGGTGACGGTTTAAAGCAGTGGTTCTCAAACTTTTTCATTATTTTTTCAAAACGGCCCCTTTGCCATTATTTCGAGGGCTCGCGGTCCTTGGCCTGGAATGCGTATTTCAGAAAAACAAAAGTTGATTGCAGGATTTTAACTAGTTATGCAAAATTGCGCATAATAATGATCGAAAGACAGCTTGTGACATTACAGACAAGACAAAAAGCAGTACGATTGTGCGCGAACAATTGCATTTTTGGTAGTTGTCATTCAATAAAAGCTTTTGTTTAGCAATGGAGACAGTCGATTCTCAATTCTAATTTGATTTAAACTTATTCAGTGGCACAAACTGAGTCAGTTTGACTGACGCTAAATAAGATTATAGAATTACTTCAACCGTTTCGCGGTCCCCTCAAAATTGCTTCACGGACCCCTAAAGGACCGCGGGCCCCAGTTTAAGAACCGCTGGTTTAAAAGTATGTCGCAATTTGCGTGTTACATTAGGTGATACTACTTTTTGATTATATCATCATTGCGCTATTTTATACCGGCACTTTGATGAGAAGCAAGTCTTTATTTAGGGCTACACCTCAGTTACTACGTTGAAAAAACTCTCTACGTTGGTAGTTGTGCTTCAAGTGCAGACGCAATGGGCGGTTAAATTCTGTGAATGTGTGTTTATTGTTTCGGCGATAAATTGGCTACGGCCGGTGAGTGTCCCTGCGGGCAAATCATGCTTCCGTTATCGGTAACAAAAACCGCAGGATAAAGGCTACTGACATTATTACTTAGCCTATTAAAAGATCCTATGTCGTATCGTTTTATGAGACACCAGGGTCAAGCGCTGGCCAGACTTGATTCGACACAGTGTCCTACGTTCAATTTATCACGTCGTAACCTATAAGGGTGTCCAAATCCGTCGAGGTCAAATTCGACTTCGAAATGAACAAATTAATATGAATGTTTAATTCTACCTGAGATTAAACAAGGGAAAAGTGACAGAAATTTTCTCTTGCTTTATTCAGAAATCGCCTTAAAACAAAAGTCCTCAATGTCACACTAATCATGTTAAAAAGCTGGACATGCTAGAAATTGTAAAGAAACCGAAATAGTTGATGTATTTTTGTAATGCTGAAAAAGCTGAACAGTTTACTGTACACGGGAGTTCTTCCTAGACCAATTGGTTTCCGTGATGGTGATTTCATCGCCAGTCGCGACAATAAGTAAGTGTATCATTCTGGCCACAAAAATACAGATGACGTTACCTTTGCATCCACCACCGCTGGAAATTCCGTAGAAACCGTTCGCACAAGAATCACATCGTCGTCCAACCACATTTTCCAGGCAGTCGCACTTTTGCGTGCAGGCATCGCATTCCATGCTTACACTGCCATCCAAATCACAGTCGCACACTGTAAACAACAAATTAATTGATATCCGCTTGACCCTACATTCTGGAAGTGAATTTGCAAACGAACAAAGTGCCACAAACCGAAAACTTGCTTGATATTGGTATAGCAACTATAAGTGGAGATGAAATACCGATCGGATTGTCAGTTGTTGTGTAATGCACGTGTGGTTTTACTACTTATCGGACCCAAGTGTATTGACTGAAAAAGGATTTCTGCTTGTTGATACAGTCCGACCATTTGGTGATTATCCCAGCAAAATTGCTACGTTCAAACAAGCTGATGTTAAGGATATGCAGTTTTTCTATGAAGATAATGTTTAAAGCGCCAGTTTCAAACTCACGCTTTGAGCTAAGAGCACACTGGCATGAAAACCATAATATTTGCCCTTAAACAGTTGGTAGTCAGGCATTTCTAAGCCCAATGGCGTGAATTTTCTAGCCTGTTTAATCTTCATCCTATTCAAAGCTCCTGGCTTAAACAATAATTTTAAAAAGCCTGCAGAGATAAGTGGTGCCATGGTGTTGCTAGGGCGCTAAACCGTGGTGACAAGTGGTCTTATTGACGTTAAACTCGATGTCCTTGCACAAATTTAGTTTGGAATCCGATACTAGAGCGCAAGCCGTTTTAGTGGCTCAGTGCGAAAGAACCAACATCGGCACAGGATTTGAAGCGTTGACTAAACACAAAGATTTACTGCGTTTTTTCATAAACTCAAAACAATAGCGCGAATTGCCAGATTATTCTCGATCAGTGGGCTGCTCAGACCTACCAGCAATTGCGGATTGCACATAACCAGCCAATTCGAACGATAATTTACCATTTTAAATAGCCCCTGAGTAAATCGTCAGGAGTTTTAAATCAACATGAGCATAAATGAAACCTGTTCGAATTTGACGTTGAAGATCGGAGATGATAACGTGCAGATCGTCAAAGTTGGACAACTCGAAAACATGGTTCGACCGGTTTCCTGTAATCAACTGCAACTGTGTAATGTTGTATTCCCCCACACCTACAGCATACATCACCACACCCATCGAATTGGCGAGTTCCACCACTGGGGGAAGTTCCCTAATAAAACGAAGATCTAAGATTGGACGAGATAAATATTCGGTTGATTGTGGCTCTTTGTTGGTCGATGCGCCCTAAGAGAAACGATTTTATGCGAACTGATTATCTACCCCAGATTAAAGATCTGGCGGCTACATTGGTTAAGCTGGAGAGATTATCTGGACATCGTTGCTGCACGGAACCCAAGTAAAACTTGTCGTCCGATCTTCCAACAATGCATGAGGGACTAAATTGCATGTGAAAGCCTTGAGCGACTGATGCCGACTAGACGTGAAGATAAACAAACCAGTAGACCATTAAAATGACAGTCTGATGTAATCGAAAAGCATTATAAGTGTTCCTCAGGAATTGACAAAAATGGGATGTACACGGAAAATACGTAATTTTATGATGGTGGCTTGAGAAAAATGTTGGCTTAAACCAATATAACGCACCCAGTTAAACGTGCAAAATAATTTCAAACACTTGTGACATGTCAACCACTTGTGTTGCTTTCGTGCGCAAATCCATGTTGACCGCAAATTACAAACTTACTCTGCGTCGTTGGCGTTCCCGTCAGTCATCAGAATGAGTGCCCGTTTAGCTTGTGGGTAGCGGTTGTTCTTACTCTGAAAGTCGATATTGAGCGTCTTGTTGAGCGCATGGGCAGTGTAGGTTTGGTATCCTTGATACTGTAAAGGCAGACAACAGGATGCTTTATTCATCGCCGGAAAATTGCGACATATCTTCGGCAGTCAAGCGAATGGGTTCACCCTCGCTACTTTTGCGTGTGTGCCATATTAGTTGTCAGTTTAAAACACTCTCCTTTTACGTCAAAAGTTTAAAACTCTCTCCTTTTACGCAAACCAACGAATTTAGATCGGTTTTATTTTTTTCTTCTTTTAAAAAACAGAATATCAACGATATTTTTTCTTACCCTGATTCGGTCAATTGCAGCGTCGAATCGTGCCTTGGTCATGTATTGTCCAAGGCCTATCTCAGTTTTTATAAACCGTTGTCTTCGCCACGGCCTATTGGGGTATAAGTAGGAATACTGTACCTTTAATTTAAAAGAAACAAAGTTGTAAAATGCAATTGCTATGAAAAAGCTAAACTGAACAAAATCTATCTTTAAACCTTAACAAAAAAATTACGGATAATTAAATTACATTTTCATGATTTCATGATTGTTANGTCAATTGCAGCGTCGAATCGTGCCTTGGTCATGTATTGTCCAAGGCCTATCTCAGTTTTTATAAACCGTTGTCTTCGCCACGGCCTATTGGGGTATAAGTAGGAATACTGTACCTTAAATTTAAAAGAAATAAAGTTGTAAAATGCAATTGCTATAAAAAAGCTAAACGGAACAAAATCTATCTTTAAACCTTAACAGAAAAATTACGGATAATTAAATTACATTTTCATGATTTCATGATTGTTAGGGGGGGGGGGGGGGGGGGGGGGGGGGGGGGGGGGGGCAATCATTATGTGTTGCTTGGTCTTAACGCAGGTGATCATTAAAAATACACTTAATTCCAGTTACATTGACATTGTCAGTGATTTAGATGGTGCTTAAAACAGGTGGTTCGAGTCGCGCGGAGGTTTCGATAAANAAGTTGTAAAATGCAATTGCTATAAAAAAGCTAAACGGAACAAAATCTATCTTTAAACCTTAACAGAAAAATTACGGATAATTAAATTACATTTTCATGATTTCATGATTGTTATTTGTTTATCTTGTCGGATTTATTGCAATTAGAGTCAACTTTGGAACTTTTCTTACGACTCCGATTTGAATGTGACCGTGACCGATGTGCATCCCTTCAGCGAGACGTTTTACCCATTCCTTGACAAGGTCAAAATTTGGTTTTGTCACAGACTTCGATCCATCGAGAACAAGCATCAAGTCAGTTTCCGCCAGACATTCTGCAATCATTATGTGTTGCTTGGTCTTAACGCAGGTGATCATTAAAAATACACTTAATTCCAGTTACATTGACATTGTCAGTGATTTAGATGGTGCTTAAAACAGGTGGTTCGAGTCGCGCGGAGGTTTCGATAAAACGCTTGCGGTGTGTAGGTGGCCGAATCTTGGCATGTTAGAGAGCATTATCTGCGAATTTGCACTCAGAATATACCTTTCAACACATTTTCCACAAATGCAACACCCTTCACATATGAGTTCATTCTCGTCGCCACAAAAAAAAAGTTGTGTAATATATCTAAACATCATACCACAAAAGCCCATCCGGTGACCAACAAAAATAGTCTTGTTTGCTTACGCGAATTTTCAAGAATTTAAATGCATCTGCAATCGGCGCCACCGCGTCGCTATCGAAGGTGGGAAACCGAACTTAAAGTTAAATCACTGGCAACGTTGTGAACTTTAGCGGATATCCCAACCCACATAAAGCTACCAATTAATGTACTCTCCAGGCGAAATAACAGCAAGTAATGGAATTGAACATAATGTTGTGACACTCAACGCATCGATTCTCTCCATTGCTTCACTGGTCGTGAAGCTGATGACCCCAAAAGTTTTTTACCCTGGGTGATATGGGTGGCGAGTAACGTAAAGTGTAACGCCATTTATTCTAAGTAGTAATGTAGAGTATAATAATTAATTTGACTCTTTTCTTATCGTTTACAACAAATTGCTCTATTGCCTAAAACATAGAGATGTTTGAGACACTACATAGCGACTGTTGTATTAGACTTTTAATACAATAAGTCACAATAAATTGAACTATAAAATGTTGAAACCATTGTAATTTCAAACCTTCTTCTTCATCGGCGTTCTGAGACTTTGTTTCCATAAACAATAAAGCGTTGGTGATTAGAAACAAATAAAGACACTTCATAATGTCGATTTTTGTACCTATTCTATTATTTATCTAGAGACAAAGATGAACAACTAAAAAAGCCATCTATTCTGCGTTGTTGGTCCTTAAAAGCAGGTTATGATTTCCAATTATCACAGAAACTTCCTTAAGTTATTGTCTGATTTCACAATAAACTACGCTGAACTATAATGTGGTTAACGATCAAGTACGACAAATATCTTGGAAAAAAGGAGAGAAAAAATAGATGGGCAAATACAAATGACCTGCACTGTCACCAAGCGGACGCATATTAAAAATCGCTCGGTCGGCAAATTAAATACACATACACGAAGAAGACCTATAAACATATAATAGCACAATTTATGCACTCGAATTGTGTCCTTTAGATATAAATTACCGAGTGTGGTGTAGTAAAAAATTATTGGGTTTGAGTCCCGCTCACTTCAATAAGCAGAATGATGCATGTTGTACAATTCATCTAACTCTATGCAGCAGTTTAACAAGCTTCGTCGTGTAAAAGTTACTTCCCACCATATAGTTTTAATTAAACCGACTAATTTAGAGATATTTGCTTGTACAGCAGGTAAAATCATCACCAGCAAGAAAAAATGACAAAAACTCTCACAAAAATCATTTAAAAGTCGGACGATAATCTGAAGGGCACATACAAACAAATTTGTTCAGGCATTAAATTTGACGAGACACTTTATTCGGTTGTGTGTAAGAGGTATTACATTAGTAGCAAGTTTGGGATTCTTCTCTTTACAAAACAACGCAGATTGAAGATTTCACAGGTTTTGTTAGGCTTGGTTTTGGCCGACTGACACTTTGACTTGGTTTTAAACTTGAAAGTCGAGTCTTAAGTGCCTTCATCTGTCGATCAAACGAACCCGAACTAAAATCTATGTAGATCGTCCCAGATATAATAAAATCTGTAAAAATATACTTGTAATTTAGAAGTAAATGATCTTGCTAGTGAAACTGGTGTTTAAATTTGATTTTGGGATAGTTAAAACAGCGGTCTTTCGTAACCGTCAAACCTTTTCTTGTGTTATATATGTTTTACTGTTTAGAAAGGAAAAAAAAAATATTATTATAAAACGATAATCTCGCCATGGTTTTTATAAAAAAAATTTATGCGGTACGAAGTTGCGGTTTTGTTGTAGAGTACAGTACATGGCAGTTAACATACTCCATAACCGATATAATAAGTTCCAATAAGTTACTAAACATCAACGCTCTACTGAAAACATATTTTACCGACAGCGCCGCTCGGACGATAGTTTTCCTCCACAAGAATAGGTATGATGTGTTTAGGGGGGGGGGATAAAGTTGTAATTTAGAAGTAAAATGATCTTGCTAGTGAAACTGATTTTTTCCATTTAATTTTGGGATAAAAAACTGTCTTTCGTAACCGTCAGCATTGTGGTCATGTGCCTCGATAAACTTTTTTTTGTGTTACATGTTTTATTGTTTGGAAAAAAAACAAAAACATGTCATTATAAGACGATAATCTCGCCAAGGATTTCAACAAAACTTTTGATGCGGTACCCAGTTGCGGTTTTGTTGTAGAGTACAGTACATGGCAGTTAACATACTCCATAGCCGGAGTAATAAGTTTAAAGAGTTTACTAAACATCAACGCTCTACTGAAAATACATTTTACCGACAGCTCCGCTCGGACGATAGCTTTCCTCCACAAGAATAGGTATGATGTGTTTATTTTTCATCGCAGCGTGTTTGGCTTCTTTCATGGCATTCGCACTGTTTTCATAATCCCCTGATAGACACGCAATAACCACGTCGGACTGTCTTACTGCTTTCTCCATACTTTCGTACATATCACCTTCCATATCTTTTTTATCCAACCAAACTTGAAACCCTGCTCGTCTCAAGTTCTTGTAAATCTGTTTGACGCCAAAAAAAGATGTGAAACAAACTGATCAAACAAATCTGTATGTATATATGTTGTTTATGAGTAAGAAAATGTGACCAAATCATTACTGATTTAACGGATGTGCTTGATGTTAAGCGATAATAGTGTATTGTTAAACAAAAGTGTCAACTAATTAGGAGGTTTTAGTGAGCGATAAAAATAAAAGATACAAAATAGATGTTGTAGTGGGGGGGGGGCATATATATGTTGTTTATGAGTCACAAAATGTGACCAAATCATTGCGGATTTTTAGGATGTGCTCGATGTTAAGCGATAGAAGTGTAGGCTATTGTTGAACAATAGTGTCAACTAATTAGGGGGTTTTAGTGAGCGATAAAAATAAAAGATACAAAATAGATGTTGTAGTGAATTTACAACGTATTTATACGCTTGAGTGGTTTTATACTACGTAGTCTTTCTTGTACCTCTCGACTACCTCGGAGGTCACTCTAGTTACGCGCGCGTGCTGCGCGGTTGCGTTTGGCTCCTGGCAATAAAACACTACGTGGTGTCAGAAGTGGGATTCGAACCCACGACTCCATTCGGAGACCAGAACTTGAGTAAAATATAAAACACTACAGATATCACTGTGGTCAAAACTGAATAATAATATATTTTGTACCTTGTTTACAGTTGAAGAAGAGTTCCAATTGTAACTTAACATCACTTTGGGAAAAGACGTAAAAGATATATCATCAGATGCAGAGCTTACATCCGATAAAGAACTGTCACTGCTGTCATCAGATGTTGGACTAACTATCTGTGATCGTTGTGGATAAGGAATAGGGACTCTCAGAATATTTGGCTGATGTGGAGAACCGTTATCTAAACAATTCATAAATGCAAGAAAATAATATCCCGTTTGATAGTGCGGAGTAGGGGGGGGGGGAGGAAAAGAGATAGAAGACATATCCTCAGATGCAGAGCTTACATCCGATAAAGAACTGTCACTGCTGTCATCAGATGTTGGGCTAACTATCTGTGATGGTTGTGGATGTGGAATCGGGACTGTCGGAATATTTGGCTGATGTGAAGATCCGTTATCTTAAAAAATCATAAATGCAAGAAAATAATATCCCGTTTGATAGTGCGGAGTAGTTGTTCCTATTGCCGACAAACTACACTTTGGGTGCTGAAAATACAATAAACAGTTGGTTCCAATATAATAAAATCGCAAACTGAATGCAAAATGATCTAAAAAAATTGCCAGTAATTGGCGATAATTAAGGTGTTGGTTTGATTCATTGTACTTCTGTAACAATGCAAACACTACAATCTGACACTAGTGTAAGACACCGATAACCTAGTGTTTCACTGCCCAACGACTGGAATACAGTGGGCTATATGAAACACACCCACTCACCAACCAACCAAGCAAGCACTGTTTTCAAGAGGACAAAAAGTGGATTTGTACCACCAAAGACTACATTATAGGTTCTTGAATAGGTGCACATTTTAAAAACAAACAACTACTTACAGTTATTGGTAATCGTGACATTGTTTCCTCCAATTGAACTGTTTGCAATGTTGGCGTTATCACCAAACGATATGTTCATTTGTCGTTTTTGCATCAGTTCATCTGACTTTAA
>QLIY01002187.1:0-13351 GCA_003260075.1 Phallusia mammillata | reverse complement strand
GAAACAAAGTTAAATGAAAAACAATTTGTTATGTATACACTTGTAGCAAATTGCTTTTTAATTTAAAGTGTCTGTAACACAACTGTTACAGCTTTCTAGAAAAAAAATGTGTTTAAAACCTGACCTTGGACCACAATATCTGGGTCAAAGCAAGAGAATCAATTGAAATTATTATTATTATGGGTCCCCTTCCCTGAGAGGGGACACATGTTGTTTTTGTCTATATTTTTTTTTCTTTTTTCTGTTTTCTTTTTTCCCGTCTAACGCAGATTTGTTACCACGTTTTGGTCAAGAAAGAATGGTTTAAACTTTTTCAANAAAGAATGGTTCAAACTTTTTCAAATTTACACACATTATAGATATTGGTCTAAAGATGGTCCATGTGAATTTTGACCCCGTTTGATCCTTCGGTTCACCCACAGCCCCCCAAAACGTGGAATTTTTAAAACGGCTATACTTGCTAAATTACTTCATTTAGGAGTTATATGTTTTGCTTGTTTGGTGCAATATAAGGTATTTCAAGGAATTTGTACCTTAAAAAAAGATTTACCCATTTTCACCCCTTAAACCCCAAAATATTCGTTTCTGTCTAACGCTGGTTTGTTAAATGCGAAATTTACATAGATGTTAGCAATTGATTCAATTTTAATTCTCTTGAAGTTTGACCCCAAATGACCCAGCGGTTCACCCACAGCCCCCTAATAGTTAAAATTTATAAATCGGCTTTACTGAGTAAAGTGCATAATCTAAGACAGCGCTTCCCAACCGGTGGTCCATGGCCCACCAGTGGTTCTTTCTTGTGGTCGGCGAAACTTGTCAAACTATTATCATACCAAAATAGAAGTTTAAAAGTTATACAGTTCGTGTGAACATACTTTCAAGTTTAGCTATATAATCAAAAAAACAAACATATTACTCACTATGAAATCTGCATAAGGTTTTCTGTTAAACAAAGCTTTTATTACACACCCAAACTGCGATTGTCGCATCACAACAGTACTTGTATTAGTTGTAAAATCTTGATCAGCGTTGCCAGGTGCCCTTAAAATCAGACCAAAAACGATAAATTGGCCTAATTTCACATGCTGTGTCCGACGCCTAAAATCATTGAGACACTTAGTTTTTTGTCCTAATATATCTGAATTTTGCTGATTGAACGACTTTTTGTCTCCTTCCTATTTTGGTTGCAAATCTTTTTTACGACAAAATGTGTCTTAAAACTGCAACTTGTTTTAGTGCCTTGTTTATGACGTTAAACACATAATTGTCTGCCAGTGTATGTCTGGCCATTGTTGTGTACAAAGTAAATCTATTGTAATAAATGGTCATCTAAGGTGATATGAAGCAACAACTTTACGAAGATTTTTTAAACGTTGCTAAACCAATGATAAAGGCTACAGTAACATGTTGCAATTGCCAACTAAATACTATTTTAAACATGTCGTTTTTTTCGAACATGGAAAGTTTGTTGGGCTTTGAGTTTGGATTTCAGTTCTTGTGGTTGCCCGCATAAGTGACGTCATATTTTATGACCGCCACTTTGTATTTTTGTAAAACTCGGCGCTTAAGAGTGTAGGGAACGTAAACGCACAAAAATGGCAGTTGGCACCTCGATATTGATACCTTGTTTGCAATTATACACTCTCGTTCTTTTTTGTCCTAAAATGTCTGATTTTCCGCTAAATACTGTCCAAATCCAGTCGACACTACCTGGCAACCCTGATCTTGATGCCGGAACTCTCTTTGCTAGCTTCATTTGGACCCAGAATACATCAAATACGGTTTCATAAAGGCAGGAAGTAAAGTTCAGGCAAAAGTACCATGTGTTTAACAGTGGTCCGCCAAAACAAATTTTTTTTGAAAGTGGGCCATGAGCTGGAAAAGGTTGGGAAGCACTGAACTAGTAGTTTCATGCTGTTTTGGTTGGTGCAATGTAAGGTATTCTGAAGAATTTTCCAACTTTTTATTTGATTCACCCTTTTAACCCCTACCGGTTTTAGTTTTAGGCCAGAAATACAAGCCCTACTGTGCTGAAATGTTTAACAGTGAGTTACTCGTTTGTTATTTAAAATATCAAGTCTTTCAAGTGGTTATCCCTAGGCCTACAGCCCCAAATATGTGTTAAAACATTTACTAAATATTCTAATGGAGTTTAACGCTATATCACTGTGGTCCCTGGGGAGTGATTCACTGATTTACAACTGAATGCACAGCGATAGCTTTGTTTTTGTTTCGCGCCATGTTTACAATGGAGTTAGTGATTGCGTTGACAGAAATGAAACTGTGAAATTGCGAACAACTTTTTTTTGTTTCCTGCTTTGTTTTCACCCAGACACGAAAAAAGAGGTTGTCGTTTATAACTTACGATGCGATCCGGTGTTGTTCATTTACAGTTTTTATACATTTTCTACATAAGCTTGTTACAGTAGTTGTCACATTCTGTTTTCACGGGTACGCTAAAGATTGGGACTGACTGCCCCCCCCCCGTTTTTATACATTTTCTACATAAGCTTGTTACAGTAGTTGTCACATTCCGTTTTCACGGGTACGCTAAAGATTGGGACTGACTATCGGAAGTTCCTTAACAACTAACGCATGTGTACTCTGATCAAAACACTTTTCCTACACCTTTATTGTCTTATTCAAATGGAATCAAATACACAAAAATACAATTATTTACAGAAGAAGAAAATGCTTATATCACCTATTGCGTGGAGGTATACTTTATAAATACATGTACACCACATGCCTTTATGTGTAACATTTTTACCAGCGCAAATAATAACAGTGAAGCATTCTAATGAAATGGTGGGCTACTTGTACCATTTCGATAACAATGGATGGGTAAAGGTGTTAACTCTGTATGGGCCTTTTTCTTTAGCATTAACAATAACGGCTGCAGTGACTAACAGGCGATGTGATAAAACTGGCACATTTCAGATAAGAACAATAGAAGTTAGACAGAAGATTTCATGCGCACATTAAACTTCCAGTGGTTGCGAGATAACGTCATGTGGGAAATGGGTCACAGACTATCCAGTCTAATACATTTGTGACAGTAGTTCATACGCAATGGCAAAAAATAGCAAAAACTACAGAAATGGAAAGTTTGTTTACCGCAAATCTGTACAAACATGTATGTGGGGACCCATTCGTTTTTGCTTGCAAAACCAATCTTATGTGCAGATCAAATTATGTGTATAGTAAATTGGTAAATAGGATATGAAACATATATTATGGAAGTATATCAGAAACCCCCCCCCCTCAAATTATGTGTATAGTAAATTGGTAAATAGGATATGAAACATATATATATTATGGAAGTATATCAGAAAGCCACCTTTCTAGTTTTTTACTATTTTTTTTCCGTTATGTATATATATGTATGAAAATAAATTGGAAAGCCACCTTTCTAGTTTTTAATGCAGTGTTACCAGGCACAAGTGTTTATTTGCAACAGTGGCTAAAGGGCCTGGGGGAGAATTGTGTTGCCTAGAGATCATAAAGTGCATGTGGCGGAAAGAAAGATATTTGATTTGTGTAGTTACATGTAATGT
Organism: Phallusia mammillata; assembly: GCA_003260075.1. Taxonomy (NCBI): domain Eukaryota; kingdom Metazoa; phylum Chordata; class Ascidiacea; order Phlebobranchia; family Ascidiidae; genus Phallusia; species Phallusia mammillata. The sequence goes on along the minus strand of QLIY01002187.1, from coordinate 9,794 downwards.
ATCTAAAAAACTTGTAGTTTACAACATGTTTGCCGCATTCTAGTTTTCTTACTATTGATTATTAGGGTCCCACTGGAGCTCCTTGCGGTCCATCTGGTAGTGAAGAGATGATGAAAACTGGTTTTCTGCTAGGACCAAATGGAATCAAGGTATACCAAAATGACTGTATCTCATCATGAGTTTCTATAAACATAATCAATGTAGTTATTGCAATAGACAAATTGGATAGGCTTTTTCATGTAAGAGACAAACACCTTTTCAGGTAAAAAAACAACAACAGTTTTTTTGCTAGATTAACCATAATTTTTTTGATCAAATTTCAACTCTTTAAAAAATGAAAAAAAAACTGTTCTGGTGTTTTAGGACTTGGCGAGGAAATAGGTGCAGGCAACATTTTAAAGCTCTTTTTCTTATCTATTGGAAAATAACTCTTACCAACCAAATTCAAGTTGTAAACCCCCCCCCCCCCCCCCCCCCCCCCCCCCCCCCCCCCCCCCCCCCCCCCCCCCCCCCCCCCCCCCCCCCCCCCCCCCCCCCCCCCCCCCCCGAATGAACACAGTTATGAATGATTTGTTGCATCTGTGTAGTGACTTCTTATTTTTGACATAAATGGCCAAAAGGTCATTTAACTGTCATCCATGTTACTCACTGCATGGCAGGAGGCTTTTGCAGGTCGACAGATATGTTTTGCACAAAGTTGTGAACAATTATTTTTGACTTTGTCGCAACATGGCTTTATAATTTGCTAGTGTATGTAACACTATCCGGGTTTTTGTAGAAGTTAAACTGTTGAAGGGGGCCTTAGTGCATTACACTCTGACAGCTATGTATTACTACATTACACTCTGACAGCTATGTATCATTATCATTTCATTGGTTTTGCAAGACACATTGTTCGGAATAATGTAAAATATTGTACACCAAAAAATGGAGTGCATTCATTTTTCTATTTAAAACAGACTGATTGGACAGAACATTCGGCACCAGATGGGAGAAAATACTTTTACAACTGTAAATCTAAAGAATCCAAGTGGGAGAAACCAGATGAGTTAAAAACGCAGGGTGAAGTAATGTTAGCCCAATCATCTTGGAAAGAATTCAAAGCGGATTCTGGAAAATTATATTACTACAACTCTGAAACTAAAGAAAGTGTCTGGACCATACCAAAAGAACTCCAAGAACTGAAAGGTTGAATAAGCTAATTTTAAATATGTATCAGTAGGGATTTTCAAAGTAGGATAACTGGGTTTTGTAGAATAGTTGTTCCAAATAGCAAACTTTTCTTTTATTGTGAAGAAGTAAAATTAAATTGCAGTATTTATGGGTCCCCTTCCCTAAAGGGGATACATATTGTTTTTGTCTGTATTGTTTTCTGTCTAACACTGGTTTGTTTGTTATACAAAGTCAATTACACAATGATTTTGTCTCTGTATGTAACAATGCCTATTGTTTGTAATAAACTAATAACTATCAACGTTTAATGTAACAACTATTTGGTACAAAAATGAGGTTTAAAACATACATTCCTCCTGATCGATCAAAATAAAACGTTTGTCGCGGGCTGCCTAAAAGTTGCTCACGGGCCGGATGCGCCCCGCGGGCCATCGGTTGCCCACCCCTGTTTTAGATGGAAATCTGTTTTTTTGCACAGCAATGCTATTTAGTTTTAGTAAGTTCGCATGTGCATTTTCAGTTTTGATGAAGGTTTTATACTTCAAACTCGATAAACTTTACTTTGGTATATGTCAGTCTAAACCAGTGGTTCTCAACCGGGGAGGTTTTAGGAGGTCAATGGCAACTTCCTAATTCGCTCACAATAGCATGAATTTTGTTTAATATCGTTCTTCATAGGTGACAAATCAAATTGCATTGTAGCATTTAAACCCCATTGTGATGCAACAGACATAAATTGTAGTGACGTACCGAATCGGCGAAATTTCGATTTGGCCGAAACCGAATATTCGGTGGTTTTACCGAATAAATTCGGCCGAATCAACCGAATCATATATGACATCATGCAAAGTCGTATCCTACGTGTTTGACATGAAAACAGAAGTTTATCTACCCGGCAATTAGTGTAAAATGGTTGTGTTTCAGCCGCATTTTTGTTCTGTGGGGTATACCATTGCCTCGAGCATGATTGCCAACCGGACAATGAATTACTGAGTTTTTGTCTGCAGTGGGGAAAACGATAATGTGTCAAAAAATAATGTGATTAACGCGATTTTTGTTGGTACTAAACAGAAATGACACAATTAATGCTTTAAATGTGTGGTCGTAAAAGATTCGGTTCCGGCCGAATCGCAACAAATTATTCAGCCGAAACCGAATCTTTGCAAAAGTGGCCAATTCGGCTGAATAAATTCGGCAAACCAAATATTCGGTACATCTCTAATAAATTGTTAGTGGAAAACAACGTTGCATCACAATGCAATGTGCCTTTCTTGTTGATTCCTGACAGCGCAACCCACCAAACAAAGGGATTGAAGTTTTAGTCCTCAACTATACGTGGTTGCTATTTTATGCACCATGTTTTGGTTGCTTGTTAAAGAAAAGCCAGCAAATATATTCAAAAGATTTAGCAATTAGATTACAGTATCAGAAAGGGGCCGCAAAGGCAAAAGGGTTGAGAACCACTCGTCTAAATGTTGCTGATAAACATAAGGTTAAAACCTTGCATGTTTTAACTTGACTTACATTTAATTCATTAATCTACAATAACACATTTCAATATTACAGAAAAAATATCAAAAATGGATGACTCATCATCAGAAGCTGGAAAAGTTACAAATGAAGGTATTTATAGGTCCCCCTTTTTTCTTTTTTTAGCCCTATGAGGTCAGAAGCATTAACGGTTGTTGTTCTAAACAATTTTAGACATTTGCTGATTTGGACAAAATTTTACAGGACTGTTTATTGGGTCATTGTGGTTTCACATTTTATACAGTTGGGTATATCACTGGGTAAATTTTTTACAACACTGTCAGAATTGAATGAAATTCGGACAGCTCGTAGAATTTGTCATTAATAGCAACTGCTTGTTGTATTTAACCCTGTAGCCCTAATATTTATCCCTCTAACCTCCTAAAATGGGTGAGTTTTTTAAACACTGTCGAATTTGAAGGAAATTTTGACAGTTTCTAGAACATGCCACTTTTAGTCACCAATTGTTGTGTTTGACCATGTAACTCCATGATTTACCCCACTGGCCCCTAAATTGGGTGATTTTTTTTAACAATGTCGAAAATGAAATTTGGACAACTTGTAGAATTTGCTATTAGAAGGTGTCAATTGTCATTTTTTACTTAATTTTCCCACTATTTACCCCCTCTTTTCTTTAAAATGGAACATCAAGTCGGACAAACTTGAAATAATGTCTAAATTAAATCTCACTTGCTTAGTTTGTACTTTCAATAGCATGGTTATTTACTGCTAGTGCCTTTTGCATTTTTTGTTGTAGGTTGATTTAAACGCTTTGTTTACCTGGTATGACAGAATGGTATGATACTGTTTTGGTAATTATGGGTCCCCTTGCACTGTTGGCATGAAATCTTTGGTGGATTTGGATGAAACCTTCACAGATGGTAGATACAGTTATGCAAATATGCCATCTCCTTCGTTTGACTTGGTAACCCCAGTATTTACCCCACTAAACCCCAAAGTGTAAAACGGTTTTGTATGTTTCTGCGCACCACAAACGAAAGATTTCTGTGGTGTAATAGTATAATAAAGGCAACAGAATGTATAGTACTTGTGTTTGTGCAATACTTAAAGGATGTTTTTGCACATGGCAGTCAGAGTGGTGTTAAAGGCCCTATGACATCAGAAGCGTTAACAAAGGTTGCTAATAACACCTCTAGTGGTTGGAATTTTTATACATTGTCCGATTTAGATAAAATTTTACATGAAGGTTAATTGGGTCAATGTGGTTTCATATTTTATGCTTTTGGGTGTTAAAACCAGGTTTGGGTTGGGTTCACTTGGTTTTGTTTTTAAAGTCGAACCGCTTGTCATACGGGTTCAGGTTCGGTTCGGGTTCACTTCGTTTTGTTTTTAAGGGTTTGGGTTTGGTTCAGGTTTTTAAAAATGTATATTTTCGGGTTTGGGTTTTGTTCCGGTTAGGGCAAATTATGTGGTCCGAACCGGTTTGCAGTTTTTACACCAGTTCAAATTTTTGTTCATTTTGTTTTAATTCTGCCCATCATCTACCTGGCCTTAACAAACTCCAAAAGAATTTTGCTGGTGTACTGTTTTTTTGGGCACGCACTATAAGTGTTATCTCACATATTCTTCAGTGCGCTGTTTTGAACAAAAATCACAAAATATAAAATAGGCTGCATTTTTTACTGGTTTAGTTCCGGTTTGGGTCCAACGCTAAACAAAATATTGGGTTCAACTCCAGTTCTAGATTTTAGAAAATCGTAATTAGCAGACGGGTTCGGTTTGGGTTTAATCAAATTAATCGCTCAAATCGGTTCGCTGGTTCGGGTTCAGTTGCGGTTCGACTCCCTGGTCAAAAGTTACCCCACTAACCCCCTAAATGGAGTTTTTTAAACAGTGTTTTAAACAATTAAATGAAATTTATACAGCTTGTAAAATTTATTATTTATAGGTGTCAATTGTTGTTTTCAGCCTGTAGCCCCAATATTTACCGTTCCAGCCTTCTAAAAATGGTGAATTTTTTAAACAATGTCTTAATGTGATGATATAATGTGGATAGCTTGTACAGTGTGCCATTTATAGGTGTTAATTGTTGTGTTCAACACTGTAGCCCTATCATTTACCCCACTAGCTCCCAACAATTGTGTAATTCGCCAATAATAGGAGCTGATTGTTGTGTTTTAACCTATTTTCTCACTATTCAACACTTTTTCTCATATAGACCATACAATAGAAAAACCTTCAAAAATGTGTGAATGGAATAAATTTAAATAGTTTGTACCCCATATGGCATATTTATTTATGCACAGTATCGATCACTGTTTTGATGTTACAATACCAAACTTTTAGTTATGATATTGTTTTTGTCCGTATTATTTTTCTTTTTTCTGTCTAATGCTGGTTTATGAGACACGTTTGGTCAAGAAAGAATGCTTCATTAAAAAAAAAATTTACCCCCCCCCCCTAATGCTGGTTTATGAGACACGTTTGGTCAAGAAAGAATGCTTCATTTAAAAAAAAATTTAGGCAGCCCCCCCCCCTTAATCCAAATTTGATCCTCCTGAAGTTTGACCCCGAATGACCCAGTGATTCACCAACAGGCCCCCAAAACGTAAAATTTTTAAAATGGCTGTACCGACCAAAGTACATCATTAAGGAGTTATATGCTTTGTTGTTTGGTGCAATGTAAAGTATTTTAAAGAATTTTGTACCTTAAAAAAAGATTCACCCATTTTCACCCCTTAAACCCCAAAATATTCGTTTCTGGCTAACTCTGGTTTGTTAAACGCGTTTGGTCAAGAAACAGTGCTTTAAATTTGTTCAAATTTGCACAGATGTTAGTTATAAATCCAGATTTGATCCTTCTGAAGTTCCATGACTGACCCAGCGTTTCAACCACAGGCCCCCAAAACGATTTTTTTAAACGACTGTACTGACTAAAGTACATAATCTGAGAGTTCCATGCTTTGTTGGTTTGTGCAATGTAAGGTATTCTAAAGAATTTTGTAACTTATTATTGGATTCACCAATTTTCACCCCTTAAACCCTGAAATAATAAGTTTTAGTTTTAGGCCAGAAATACAAGCCCTAATGTGCTAAAATGTTAAACAATTGTTTGAAGTAGGTTATTTGTTTAGAATTTAAAATTTTGCCTTAATCGGCCAAATAGTTACTTTTACAGTCCATAATATGTGTACACTGTCAGTCAGATGGAAGTCTCAAATCTCAAGGGAGTAAATTACTGGTTTACGATTAAGGCGGGTGAATGCAGAGCAGGAGGGCTCAGCTTGACGTCCGGACAGGCATTTTACGAGACATTCGTTTCGGTGATTAGAATCTGCTGTTTTTGCGCAGCTATGCTATGTCGTTTTGTTAAGTTATCACGCACATTTTTAGTTTCGGAAATTGTGTTCAAAAACTGTTTCCGTTCTTATTTACTGTTTTTTCGTAATTATATGACAATAATGATGCAAAATACAGACAAAACTTAAAGTTGGGTTAATGCCTTTAGAAAGTTTTTCCTTAAGAATCTAAAAATAACCGGAACATTTGTTTGCCGTAAATCTGCACAAACGCGCATGTGGGGACCCATTTGTTTTTGCTTCCTTTTTGATTGCAAAAACAATCATATGTGTAGTTCAAATGATGTGTATAGTAAATTGGTAAATAGGATATAGAACAGGGGTCTCCAACTCAAAGTTGTCCTGGGCCAATTTTCGAACTGCCTCACAGCCGCGGGCCACATGTGCCTTAGATGCCAAAATGCTTTAAAGATCGTGACACTGCATGATACACCACTCTATTACTCTAGACCAGCCATTTCTGAACCAAAGTCTCTGGCTATTTAATTGTTGAAGGCGCTGTTTTCGTTGACCTCTAAAGGGTTATGTCTTTTTGCAATCTTACTTGCTTGTTGATCAAGGCTATTGATTTCACCACAAGTAACAATGAAAGCAATTGTTAGCGCATAATTCATATGTTAATTTTGTATGTGATGTCACAAACCGTTCTTAGATCATTGATATGCGTTACTAAGTAAATAATATTTATGTAAAATGAATCGTAAAAGCTGTGTTGGTAAAACTGAAAATTATTTTCAGCAGCTTAAGATTTTTGTTTTGCTAAGGTGTTTAAATGGCTTTAGCATTGAATTTATCTTGGACCGCGAGTCCAATTTGATTCTTATGAAATGCGGCCTACTCAAAGTGTCAATAAATGTTGGTTCACCTTCCTAAATGTTAACGTCTCTCATCCACAAGCTAAACTATACAGTAAACATAAAGAACTAAATGGATTTTGAAGTTTACGCTTGTTCGCATTTTTTTGTTCGCATTTATTTTATCATAATTATGTATCATTAACCTTATTGTTTTTTTCGGTAATTTTTTTTAACGTAGTGATATATGCAGGGAGTCGAACCGGAACTGAACCCGAACTCGCGAACCGGTTTGAGCGTAATTTCATTAAACCCGAACCGAACCTGAACCGCTAATTACAATTTTCTAAAAACCTGAACGGGAGCTGAATCCTATTTTGTTGTTTAGCATTGGGCCCGAACCAAAACTGAACCAGTAAAAAAATGCAGTCTGTTTTATATTTTGTGATTTTTTTACAACCGCGCACTGAAGAATACGTGAGATAACACCTATAGGCAGGGTTGNCTGCATGCCGACGAGGGTTTTCTAAAAGATATATGTTTACTTTACTGTTGTAGTTCGAGTCCAGGGTTTACAACAGGTTTTCGAAGCGTAATTCCGTAGGCAAAACGTTCGGATCTCTACATATCAAAAGTTGATAATTATGCGTTTTACGGTATAACGTTTTAAAAGTTTGATCCAATTCATGACATATTTAATGTCAAAAGATGACAATTAAGCCGTAAGGATGACAAGAAAACAAAAAATGAAGCAAAGAAAAATTGTCTTGTGCAATGAAGGGGCCTAAAAAGTTTTACCAAAAAGGTAACATCTTAAAAAGTAAAACAAAGTTTGCCCTCTAAATTAAAGCAATTGCAATTAATGCTTCCGAACAACAACAGACATGTATATGAAGGTTCCCCCCCCCCCAATAAGGACTTAAGTCAAAAACAAGGACATTTCTTAGAAATAAGGACATTAAATGTTTCTAAGACATTGCACTTCAAAATTAGGACAAATCTTAGAAATAAGGACGGTATGGCAACCCGGCCAGGGGTTCTTAACCAGGGGTACATGTACCCCTTGGGGGTACGAAACACCAAAACACGGGGTACGATATATTTAGGCATATTTGTGAAGAGTGCGTAACAAGTTACTTTGTTATATGTTTTGACTGATTTGAATTGATTAATTGTTGGTGTGCCGTCAATTTGTTGAACTTACAAGACTGTTTTTTATGCATTATTCACCACATAAGTTATAAATACACGGAGTTTAATTCATATTATTATGATTTTATGTACTTTCGTCAGCCATTGTACACAGGGGGTACGAGAAAATTTCATGAAAGCTCAAAGGGTACAAGCACTAAAAAGGTTAAGAAACACTGCTATAGGCCATGTCAGAAATAACGGTGCATGGGCAAAATTATTTTGGAATGTGATAAGGACACGTAGATGATGGATAGAATTAAATTTAAACGAATGAAAATTTTAACCGGTTTAAAAAACGCAAACCGGTTCGGACCGGATAATTTGCCCAAACCCGAAAATATACATTTTTTAAAACCGGAACCCAACCCAAACCCTCAAAAACAAAGTGGACCCGAACAGAACCTTAACCCATATGACAAATGGTTCGACTCCCTGGATATATGGGTGTGAGTTGAAGTTTCATTACTTTTCCTTCATTAAACACTCGACGGGTGAGTAAAACAAAAAAAGTTGGTCATTTTTATCAAGAAATTAATATTTTTTATTTGCTGATGACTCCGCATGCCACAGAAAATTGCCTCGTGAGCCACGTGTTGGAGACCCCTGATATAGAATATATAAAAAGGAAGTATATTAGAAAGCCATCTTTCTAGTTATCTCTTGAAATGCATTATTTACAACTTTGCATGTGTGGGGTCCCATGGGTTTCTGCTTGCAGAACAACCAAGGTTATAAAAGGCAGTTCATAATATGGGAGTCAATATAAAATAGGTTTCGGAAATATCTTAATGTTTTAAAATAGGTTTTAGTGTATATGGGCAATATGTGCTAAGCCACCCTTTTAGTTTAAGATTGTTACCACAAATGACTTATTAAAGAATTTAAACTTTTTGTTGAGGTGAATTTAAAAGATTTCAAGTTTAAATAGGACACAAGCAAAGTTACTATTAGTTCCTATTGTGCACAGCGAAGTGTCACATTTGTGGACAATTTCTGAAAGTCTATTATTTTGTAAGGAGCTGGCAACATGCAGAATCCTGATGCAAGTTTTGTGGGAGGCAGTTCTTCAACTGGTATGACCACTGTTGACATGAATTCTGCTATGCCTGTTCATGGTGGTACAATGCCAGTAAGTTTATCTGTTTGTAGTTTCACGCATGACAGGAAAACTGTTTTTGAATTATGGGTCCTCTTTTTTCCGCTGAAGTTTGTCTATGCACTTTAAGCATCAATTTGTTGATTGATTTGGATGAAACTTTTTGTGGATAAATCACAGTACGCCAGGCCCATTAAAGGCGTCATACCGAATCAGCCGGTCACCAAGCATTCATCACCATATGGCAAGGCGTAGGCTAGAAAAATCTAGCCTGCGGTGGGATTCGAACCCACGACAGGAGTCTTTCCGGGACTCGCGCTCTACCAACTGAGCTACACAGGCTCAGTGGAGAATCCGCCGAAAGTCGAATCACAAGCACCGTTGCCTGCCTCGTATGCTGCACATGTCAGCTTCGTAGTAGGGGATCGCCAGATTGACCAGTATCAGTTAAGATGAACATAAATTCATAACTGGGATCAGCCCTGAAGCGTCGATGCATTTTGTGGATAAGTTATAAAGATATGCTATGTGGGTATTTGTCTTGATAACTCCATTAGTTACCCTGCTAGCCCCGAATGTGTAAAATGTTTTTCTATGTTGCTTGGCACCACAAATGAAAGGTTTCGGTGGTGTAAAAGTGTATTAAAGGGCCCCAGCAGCGGCGATGTGACTTTTTCTACATTTTAG